>MU189874.1:30771-47949 GCA_016904865.1 Pissodes strobi | reverse complement strand
TTTTATTTAAAATGAGAAATAGAATGCCGCAGTAGCATGTCCATGTGTACGTCTTGCCAGGACCGTAGCCGGACCCAAATTTTAGGCAGGGCTTATTGTTTTTTTACCAGGTCCTATGTTAGGTATAGATTTTTATTCTTTTTTTTACCAGCGATTATAATGCCTATAATTTCGCCATCTTTTTTACCTAGTTTATTTGAAAAGTGAAAATAATTTAGATATGAGAACAAAGTATTAAAAATGCCATATAGCAATACAAAATAAGCAAAATTTAAAACAAAAGGTAATAAAACATAAACAATAAATAGAAAACATATAAAAACAACACATATGTTTTAAATATTGTTGTGGTTTCTGTTATTTTCGGGCGTGCTTTTTTGTACAATACAACTTCTGGTTGATAATGTTAATTTCTTTGGAAGATTGTGTTAATTTAATAGTTAATTAGAAAACTTCCTGAATCGTGCAAGTATGTTTACTAAAAATAGATTGGAATTTATTAGCATTTGCAATGATGGCGGTAATAAGTTGAATAACTACATAATCTCTCAATTTTTACATAAAAAGCTTACCACAATGCTTGTCAAATTAAACAATTTAACTTATATAGAGACTACTTATTTAAACAATGCCATTAATATAATATATACCCAACCCGAAAGAGAGATACTGGAGTTAAATTCTGAGCCGGAGATAATAATATTGGACGCTACAAATAAAAACACCAAATGTTGCTATTGTTGATACATCAAATTTTCTAGTGCACGAAAAACTATAAGAAAAAACATTAAGCAACTACATCTGCATTGCCAAAATTTTAGAGGCATTAAAACGAAACTTGCAGAATTAAAATGTAATTTATTCAATAGTGACTCAGATGTTGTTGCATTTACTGAAACCTGGCTGAATAGTTCTGTTTGTAACTCTGAATTTTGCAGCAACATGACAATTTTTAGGAAAGATAGAAGTGTTGAACTAACTGGCAAGAAACAAGGCGGTGGAGTTCTATTGGCTGTAAAACGAAACATTGTAGTACAGGAATGTGACATTTTTGATGATGATCTCGAAGCTCTGTGTATAAAAGTTAATCTAGTCAAAAAAATGGCAATTTATGTAATTGTGGTTTATTTCACACCTGGCAGTAATTCAGATTTGTATAGTAGATTTTATGTGTAATATTAGGTGATTTTAATCTGGTGAATATGTGTTAGATGTTTACACTGAGTGTGTTACCGAGTTTAAAAAGTTCTTGAGTTTTACTAATTTTACCCAGATTAACAGTGTAAGGAATGCACATAATAGGTTTGAAATCGCTGCTAGAACAAAACTATTGTTTTATTAGATTTAGTTGCCGTTAGTCCTTGCTTAGAGAGTTGTAAGGTGGATATTGGTGATGACCCTATATTACCCATTGATCAGTACCATCCTTTCCTAGAAATAAGTTGTAACTGTCAAAAGCGAATATGAATCTTATGCATAATATACGTGTTCAAGAGTGGCAAACAGTGCGTGAGTGTATGGATGTTGACGGGGCTGTAGCTGAATTTTATGACATTTTAAATAAAATATTTGTACAATGTGTTCCCCTATCAACCCGGGTTGGACGAATTTTTCCTGTTTGGTTTAATGGATGTATCATCAAATTATTAAAAACAAAGGAAATATACGTTAGAAAACACAAAAAGTATAAAACCGTATATTGGCTAAACAAAATATCATAATAGGTATTCGAAGATTAGTAAAGACTAAAATAAAGCAAGCACATAATGATTATATGATTAGGGTAGCGGGTAGTTTGTATGAAGATCCGAAATATTTTTGGTCTTATGCAAAAACCCAGAAAAGTAATCAAGATATGCCAATGAAAGTTACTTATGAAAACATATCATTAAAGGGAGCCAATAATATCGCTGATTGTTTGCTAGTTACTACAGCTCAGTTTTTACTCCAGGGGAGAGCTTAAACTTAAATGCATATTCTCTAAAACAACACTTTTGCAAGATGCACTGAGCAGGAAATTCAAATGGCTATTAGAAAGTTAAAAGGGAATAGAGCAATAGGACCTGATGGACTTCCGGGTTTACATAATAAAGGGATGTGGAGAATTTTTACTAAAACCGCTGACACATGTATTCAATATCAGTTTGAATATGTCAGTTTAGATATTCATCTTGGAAAAGAAGTAATTCCTGTGTTTAAGGGTGGGATTAAGCAAAATATTGAAAATTATAGGCCAATCTCCATAGTCAGTGTTATATCAAAAGTTTTTGAAATCGTATTATTCAATAGGATATATAATGAGGTAAAGCATCATATTTCCATTGAACAACATGGCTTTCTTCCAATGAAATCAACTTTAACAAACCTCATAACATTTGTACAGTACATACATGAAGCTTTGAACGCAGGAAGTCTCAAGTTGATGTTATCTATAGAGATATGGAGAAGGCTTTTGATAAAGTAAAGCATAGTATAATTGTTCAGTCACTTAAACATATGAGCTTAACAGATAACCTTGTAAGCTTGATATAGTCAGACTTGTGTGATAGAGAACAAACATGCAAAATCTAAGATTTATAATAGTACATCAGGAGTTCCCCAAGGTTCAAACTTAGGCCCTTTGCTATTCATAATCTCTATAAATAGTATATGTGATGTAGTTAGGCACTCAGGAACACTGCTTTTTGCTGATGACTTGAAGCTGTTCTTGGAGGTTTCAACTGGTCATGACTGTGATTGTCTGCAGGAAGACCTTAATTGTGTGTATGAGTGGTGTAAAACTAATGGATTCAGTGTGAATGCTGGTAAATGCACATCTATGACTTTTTCACTAAAGAATTATGTAGTAGTTCATGACTATAGAATTAATGACAATGTTCTGCGAATAGCTAATGTGCATAAGGGCCTGGGAATTTTATTAGACAGTTCCTTAAATTTTAATGAACATATATCACACATGATCAATAATGCACACAAAACAATGGGGTTTATCATCAGATCCACCAAGCAGTTTGTTGAATTGTGTCTTAAGCTCCTTAATAGTCTGGTTGAATCGCAGAATTGAGGCATGTCCTGTATATTCGTTTAAATTTTTGAAGGATAATGTCAACAGTACTGAGATTTTAGCTCAACTTCCATTTTCAATTAATAAAATTAATAAAACAAATAAAAATACATTCTATCTCAAAGTTCCAAGAACAAACTTATACAAAAACTCACCACTCTATCGAATGTGTAGTTATTTTAATAAGTATGCAGGTGACTTAGATCTGGATACCACCAGCTTGAAAGGTTTTGGGATGAATGTTGAACAGAAACTGTTTCTGGCTCAGTCTCAGGATTAGAAACACGTATAGGATTTAGTCACAGCATATGCTGTAATGTAGATAAATAATATTTAATTTTAATTCATTATGTTATTAGATATTAGGTCATACGAAATACATCTGTAAATGGCTTAGGCTGTTGATACTGTGATTAATAAATAAATAAATTTGTAATAAAATTCGACTCTGGATATGAGCAAACAGTACATAAAATACCATGTTATAATAATATAGCAAATAAAAATGAACTTAAAAAGACTTAGAAAATAGATCTACATTAAATAAAATATATAAAAACAACAAGAAAATTAAAAAAGTTGCTGTCAGTCGTGAAACTTTAAAAATAAATCCAGAGAGATTTGTAATTCGACTCTCAAAGGCTACATAAATTAAGTCGGCCATTCAGGAGAATATTAATTGCGGGTCAAGTTGAAAACGAAGATTCATGGTATGAAGAATAATTACTACAAATAATTTAATTGATCTGATCTTCAGTAGCTCATTTTTTAATAATATTTTTATTTCGAAACACAAATTTCAATTTGTTTTTTTAGCATCTCCCCTTTGGCTACGGCCCTGCGTCTTGTACGGGAAAGATATAATAGGGTATTAAATATGGCATTAGTTTTTCTAAAGCTAATGTTAGTTACATCCAAGTATAAAAAAAAAATTGCCATATACTTTCTCATTTAAATGCTAGATATATCTTACAAAATACTAAAAGTGCCTTTGCTCATTTACGAACTCGACCTGTACATTGTAATTCCCTAAAAACAATAGTACTACATTTTCTTGTTGTTGAGATTAATGGCTTTCTGTCGAATTGTTCTCACAAGAACAGTTTGTTCTCTTCCGTCCAACGTATCTAACGACTGGACAGCTTTTTTAGTGGACGTTTTCTGAGAAGGCCTCCATCGCCTATTAGGATAAATAAAACACACGATCTCGTTGAGGTTATAAACCATAACTAACTTTATATTTTAAGCATATATCGATCTACATTCAGGCGACACACATATAAGATACTTAACATTTTAGTGTTTATCAGAGTTGCACGAATAACATTTGTGAAAGGCGCAGTATGCAGTTTAATCCTACAATGATTATTTTTTAAAGATTAGTGATAGTTTAACACCACCACTCAATAACTTCAAAAAAATACACAAAAACTTCAAAAAATTGTTGTGCTTTTCTTTACACAGACTTTTTGTTAATACATCAGCAGGCATTTCACGTGTAACTTTAATTTTCTTATTCAAAATCGCTTCTCTTACAAAATGATGCCGCATGTCAATATGCTTAGAGCGATTATGATAAACAGGATTTAATGATAAATTTAAAGCACTTTGATTATCATTAAAAAAAATGAGCGAGTCTGCTAGTACTCGAGACACTGATGTGTAAACATACCCTATATTGACATGCACAAATGTTTGAGCAGCCCTCGTAAAATCACTGCGCATGGTTATGATGTCACAGCCGTTTACACATTTCCGTCCCCATCCGCTTGAACATTTCCGTCCCATATGCCGAGATTTACTCACTTACCGCCGCGTAAGATGTTTACACATCAAAAAGTCGAATTCTCCAGTTAATTGGAATATCAAACTGCGCACATATATAGCTTCTTTGGCAGCTTCCGATAACGCTATATATTCAGCCTCTGTGCTAGATAATGCAACAAAAGGAACCACAGAACCACACATTTTAAAAGCATAACCAGTATAAAATATTCTATGTGGTGAATTATTGTCCCAATCGGGGTCAACATAACCTTCAACTTTTGTTTCTTCATTTGAAAACCTCAAACAATAGCTCTTGGTAAATTTAAGATAGCGCAATATTCTTTTGGCACATTTCCAATGCGTTTCATTGCGACTCGTATTAAATTGACTTAAATAACTCACATCAAAAGCAATATCAGACCTCGTTAGTACCACCAAATACATCAGACTACTTAAAAGCTGTTGGTAAGGAATATCAGACACGTTTTCATCCGGTTTTTCCATTATTAATTTTACTTCTAACGGAGTTTTAACAGGCTTGCAATGTGTCATCTCAAAACGGCTTAGCAATTGATCAATGTATTTCCCTTGGCTCAAAGAAATAATCTGATTTTCCTTATCAATTTGAAGTTCCATCCCTAAAATTTGCCTAGCTTATCCCAAGTCTTTGATTTTGAACTTTTGACTTAACTCCTTTTTCAAAACTTTAGTTTCGCTCTCACAATTTGAAAATACAAAAAAAAAATCATCTACGTAGAGAGCTACAACATGGTTCTAAATCTGATTTTTTATAGCCTAAATCTAATAAAACACTATTTACCCTGTCATTCCAGGCTTGTGGCGCCTGTTTAAGCCCGCAAATAGCCCTATTTAACTTTAAAACCTTATTGTGACTAAAATTGTTTTGTACATACCCCTCAGGTATTTTCATGAATATCTGTTCCTTCAAAGATCCATTGAAAAACGCAGTCTTAACATCTAAATGTGTGATATCTAGATTCATGTTTAGTGATAATGCAAATAAAAGTCTCAAAGTGGAATGCCGCACAACTGGTGAAAAAGTTTCCTCATAATCAACACGTTGCTCTTGCGTGAAACCTCTCGCAACAAGACACGCACGATATGTCACCTCATTCGCACTATTGATCTTTCTTTAAAACATACACTTGTTGTCCACCATCCTGGCACCTTTAGGTAAATCCATTAACTCCCAGGCCTCATTCTCCTCAAATGACTCCAATTCTTTTTTCATGGCTATTTTCCAACTTTCAGCATCTGGCCTAGCTAAAGCCTCCTTAACATTTGTCGGATCCTCAAAATCTTCTGTCATACCGAAGTATGACACATTTTCACCATATTTCACCACAGATTTAGAAAATCTATTTGATCGTCTTAAATTTTGCTCTGGATCATATCCAAATGTTTCTTAGCGGTTTATAATTTTCATCACTATCTCCATTCTAAGAGTATTCTGCCTCACTCTCACTCTCGAAGATGTGAAGAAACTCCTTTTGCTCTTCATGTTCCTCCACTGAATTTAAAAACTCTGTCTGAGTTTCACTTTCTTTATTTTGGGTTCTATCTAATGAAATTACCACCTCTCCCTTATTTTTGTTTTCTTCTATGATAATGACATCACGTGACACTATTACATCTTTCTTGTCTGCATCATAAAGTCGCTAATTCTTAGTGGTGTCACTAAATCCCCAAGAATCATCTTTTGGGATTTTTTTATCCTACTTTAGACTTCTTTTTTTTGGTACATGCACCATCGTAATGCTGCCAAAGATCCTTATATGGCTCACATCAGGAAATTTTTCAGACCAAACTTCTATGGGTGTTTTTCTTTCTAATCCAGAAACGGTACTTCTGTTTCTTAAGTATACCTCAGTGTTTATCGCTTCTGCCCGAAAACGTTTTTCTAGTCCTGCATCAAATAACATGTTCAAAAACCATTTTGAACACGTTTTCGAATCTAACGATGCCACGGCTGGCATACCAAAGAGAAATAAAACCTTGGCCATACTACTAACGCCATCTCTTGTTTACAACGTTTATCCACTGCATCAACTAGTCTAGATAGCTAAAAATAAAGCGTCCTCGAAAGACCTCCGATCAATCATAGTGCTTCCCGCTGTTCTGCGGCGATACTCCTGTTCCAGCGCCATCTGTTGTAATCACGTTTACTCATCTGAAAACGGCCGCGTATCCTACGCCTATCCGACCATCACAGAGCATCCTCCAGGATAGCCACTTCACCCAACTTAAAATTTCCTAGCGTTATAGCTTATAAGTTTTAGGATTGTCTAGGGAGTAACTAAAAATCCGATCTTTAATAATCGAATTTCATGAGAACTAGTCAGCAGATTTCAACCGGATTTGTATTAAAATTCATAATGTTAATTTAGACAACCGGTCATGCTAAGTTTTTAGACAATATCTCTATGTTTACATTATTGCCCTTTCTATGTCCGATTATCCCGCCAAAAGAGGCGGTCACAAAGGGGCGTTAACAACTTCTTCAAGTTGATCTAGTTCCCACGTTCTAGAATTCAGTATGAAGTTGCATCTCGACTCTCCATCATGTAAGTCCCTCAAAAGGCGCTGTTCCCGCCGACATCGACATGGCGTCAAGCCGCCATGTCGGGCCAGTTTTCACGTTTTGAGACCTCATAATCTATCTAGTTCTTTACTCAAGTGACATAGTGATATCCTGCCATAGTCATCGCCATCTTAAGCCTACAAACAGGTATGTATCGTCACACTGACTGCCATTAATCTCACAAGTATGACGCTGTACCATCGTTGTGGTGGCGTCCCCAATGGGCTTGCCCAATCGAGCCTTGTCTCGTATCTGAAGTAAGTAAACACACACATTTACATTCACATTCTCTCAGGGGCTATACCATCGCTGTACAGTCTTCCCCAATGGTCTTGCCCATGGGTTTTCAACATTCTCTATCACGAGTATAACACTGGGTTGCTATACTCTTACCTTATTCTAATATAAGGATTACTTTGCACTAGTCTGCATATATTCTCTGCCCTTATTCTCATATGAGGATTAAACGGCACTAGGTTGCCAATATACTCAAGTTTTCACAAAGGCTATATCCCTTACTTATGCTACCAGCATAGCATATTTAGTAATCATTTATGCGTGTACCAAGAAGCCGCATTCACAAAGCATTCATGTCATGCCATACGTAATAATTGCATACCATATCCATCTACTACATTCCAATCATTCTTATTTGCAAGAAATTGAAGCACATTGTACATATCAGCTAGCAAGAGGCCTAGCAAGTGTTTTTCAAAGTGACTCCCCCAGTGTTGGAAGATAAACTGCTGAACATTGAACATTTCTCGTCAATGGTGAACATAGTGTACATATTAGCTTATAGGTAAACTTTAAGGTAATATTTATCCTGTTATTATTGGATTTCAGACTTTTACACCACCCAGCTATTGGCATGCTATTAATTACAAGAAAATGGTATTTTAGGTTAGAAAACACCTCTAAATAACTTAGGCTATCTACTTAATTATTCTACATAAAAGCGACATATCCTACACAGGCACAAATTATTTAAAACCAATGGAAATCGGAGAGCACTTACCTTACAAATTCCGTACGACAGCCTGACGTAAAATTTTCTAGACAAATTCTGCATGGATTCTGCTAGCACACACTACTGGCGAGTTGGCGCGCAAAATTTGACATTATTAGTGCATGTTGCCAAATTTCAAAAAAGTAGTGAAAACTAAGAGGTCTTGAGGCAAAATTAATAAAATTGATGTTAAAAGGCAAAGTGCCAATAATTGGGGGGATGCCAATAATTCGATAGTTTACCCTACTACTACATTTTTTGATGTTGACATTAACGGCTTTCCGTCGAATTTTTCTCACAAGACAGTTCCTGTCTTCCGTCCAACGTATCGAACAACTTAACAGTTTCTTTACTGGAACGTTTTGGAGGCCATGGTCATCACCCGAAATATAATTTTCTGCAGTAATTAATTTCTTCATCCGGTACAAATTCAATTTCAAAATTTTCCTCCTCACTTCTTGCCAAGTCACTAAATTAGATTCTCCCTCTCTCAGTACGTTTAGAATATCTATGGGCCACTACGCTGAACTCCGTTTAGTCACTGCTAAATTAATTAGGGCTTTGAATATCATACATCTTTTCATATCATAATGACATTGACACATTTAAAGCACTGATTAATTTAACATGTTATTCAAGTAACTAATCGATGTTCAAATTAGTGGGCTTAAATATTTTCTTATATTATTAATTCTCGTCTTCGGGCGTAGTAAGCAGATGGTATCCAAGATACAAAATGAGCTCTCGCTTGGCTGAAGTCGACGCTGACTTACCCGAATGAGCGTCACAGTCTGAGGGTGATGGTTCTGTCTTATTCACTACCCAAGAAAAAGTGTGCTAAACAAACGTAAAGAAGTTTTCACTTCATAAGTTCATTATGTTCCGTTTTACATGAATTTTTAAGGCATAAAAACTTGATTTCGAAAGGAATGGTAGGGAAATGGCAAAAGATGATAACACTCGAGTCGTAGTTCGGATTGCAGATATCATTCGGGGTGTTCACTGTTCAGATTATGGACTATCCATACAATTATTTAGTGTTCTTTAGCTTTTAATTATTTTTTCACCAAATCAACAATTTCAAGAACAGAATTATTCAGTTTTTCTTAATGGCGTTTAATATGAATATGATATTTCACCTAACAACTCGCATGATAAGATATTGCCTCAATTTAAATAAATTAAGATAATGTCCGATGAAATTCCAGCAAGGTTGTTAAGCTTGCCAGAAAATGTTTAATTTTAAATATAAAGGCTTCTTTACGCGCGACACACCACCACAGTAATAAACTTAATCCAAAGTTTCACACAAAAAGCGCAAAGCTCATTTAATAGCGCTTTTTATATTTTATTCGAAAACTTAAAATACTAGGTGCAGAATCTTTATGGCTTTTTAGGAGAGGTTTTTACGAGCTATCCGATAGAAATGGCGTTCCATGAATGCGAAATACTTTTAGAAATGCGCAGCATTTTATTTTAAATACCCAGAGTGGTCGCTTTGCTTACTGGAGTAACTTTCATGGGCTATTCGTAGGAAATTCCTCATTTCAACTTTTATTACTATAGATACAGATAGATCTAAATCCATCAGGATTTTTTAGAACGGTACGCGGTACGTCCAGATATACGAATACAATAACAGATTCAGATGATCAACTTTAAATGAAATAGTATTACTCTCATATATTTATGTCGTTTCGTGCAAGCTGTTAGAATACTGTTCAGATAACTGCCTTTCGGTTCACATAAACGGCTCAAATCATTTAAGATTGCCTGATGACTAACCAAATCTAGCCATAGAGCCATATGATCAGTGGAAATAAAAATTAGATCTAGCTCAATTTTAAATCTGACTCATGGTTAATTCGACCTCCTAATTGGGCAAATAAGGTAAGATCTCCTATTCTATTAGTCTTTAGTCTTTTCCAATGTACCTCAAAATTTTCTTTTGCCCCTGCTTGCATGGTTCTCGTCCACCATACTACTGAGCCATACACTACCATTGGTCTTACCACTGCTTTGTATAGCCACAGTGTCAATTTGGGATTGAGGCCCCAATTCTTTCCGCACACCCTTCTGCATCTTCCTAGCGCAACTGTGGCTCTAAGAGTTGCTTTTTGGATGTGTGGTTTCCAGGTAAGCCTCTGGTCAAATATGACTCCTAGATATTTTGCTCCCTTGGAAAAAGGTATTTCTTCTCCATTTATCGCCAGTGGTTTTAGTCCTGTAGGGGCTCGCCTTCTAGTAAATGGAATGATTATCGTGTTTTTTGGGTTAACTGATAGCTGTTCATCTTTGCACCAGTTCTCCACTATTTTGAGAGCTTTTTGGCTTTTCTCTGAGAGAGTACTGATAAATCTGCCTGGTACTACAATCGTTAGATCGTCTGCATATCCTATACAGCCTTCTGCAGACAGTTTTTGTAATAAGTCGTCCACTAATATGGCCCATAGTAGTGGAGATAGAACTCCCCCCTGGGGGCACCCTTTTCCCACCGCTGCCTTTGTGGTTGTTTCTCCCAGAGTGGCTGAGATTATCCTGTGCTTTAGACTAGTTTCTATTCATTTGCGCAGTGCTGTTGGAGTCCCTCTCCTTTCCAACGTGCTTATGATAGAGTCTGTTGAGGCGTGATTGAAAGCCCCTTCTATGTCCAGGAATGTGGCTACGGCAATCTCCTTGTCCTCTATGGACCTTGAAAGCAGCCTATTTAGATCGTCCAGGGCTAGGTCTGTCGACTTTCCTGGTTGGTAAGCTTCTTGACGTTCACTTAGAGGGAACGCCTGTAGACTATTATCCCTGATATACCTATCTACTAGCCTTTCCAGGGTCTTGAGCATAAAAAAAGATATGCTTATGGGTCTATATGACTTTGCTGTGCTGTCTAAGATTCTGCCAACTTTCGGCAAGTATAGGACCCTTACCTGTTGCCATAGACTAGGTACAACGCCCCAGGCTAGACACCCTCTAAATATTCTGCACAGGTGTGGTAATAAGATGTCCTGACCTTTTTGCAAAAGTATGGGGTGTATTTCGTCTAAGCCTGGTGACTTAAATGGTTGGAAGTGGTTGATGGCCCATCTAATCTTCTCAGGTGTTACTACCTCTTTAATTATTTCCCACTCCTGTCTACCTGGTCTTTGTGGCCTTGGCTTAGGCGGAAGGTCAGATGGGTCTGTTAATTGCGTTGCTGTCGGAAAGTGTGCCTTTAGGAGCAGTGTTAAACTTTCCTCAGCTGTTTTGGTGTACGTGTTGTCCTCCTTTTTGAGGAGCTCGACATTGTTTTCTTTTGCTAGGACTTTGTGAATTCGGGCGCATGCTGGGGTCTCATTTACCCTTTCGCAGAACCTTCTCCACCAGTCTCGTTTGGCTTTTCGTATCTCTTTGTTATACTCTGTTAGTTTTAACCTGTAAAGGTCCCAGTCATTGGTTGCTTTGGCTTTATTAAATAGCCTTCTGACGGTTTCCCTCAGCGTTCCGAGTTTTCCGTTCCACCAGACTGTGCTTTTTTTTTGTTTCCAGGTTTCAACTGGGCAATTGTCCAGCTACTTAGCGAAGCAATAGCTACGACTTGTAGCTATTGCTTCGCTAAGCAGCTGTACTCTGACTTCTAAATTTTCCGCGTCCTTAACCTTGGCTATTACCCTTTGTAGAGCTTCTTCGAGGGATTTTGAATATCCTACCCAGTTTGTGTCACGGGGATTTCTAAACAGTATTGCTTTAGGGGAGGGGATTTTAAAATCAAAGCTAATATGCCTGTGATCAGAGCAGGATGGTTCATCTGATACCATCCAAGCCCTGCCCTGCTAGAACTTAAGGTCACGTCAAGGACCTCCTGACGGGCTCTCGTTACGAATGTTGGTTTGTTGCCTTTACATTGGCAATATTTAAACCTTTTGTTAAAATAAATTGTAATAAGGACTCACCTATTCCTTTGACGTTCGTGCTGCCCCACATCGTGTGATGTGCGTTAGCATCACATCCCAGAATGAGTTGGAGCTTCTGTTCCTCACAGTAGGATATAACATCCTAGAGCATCTGCGGTGGACATTTTTGCTCCTCTCCTGGGAAGTAGGCGGACCATGCAACTATGCTTCTTCCACCTTCCTTCGTGGGTAGTGACAGGATAGCTGTAACAAAATCACCCGAGCATAGCCCCGGGATTAGAGTACGTTTAATCCTATTGTTATGAATGATACATGCACGAGGTTTATTAGCGGACCTATCGTACAGTAACTTACCTTGGGAGGGCTTGAGGCCTACAATTTTCCCTTCGTTGATCCAAAGTTCCTGCAAGAGGGCGATGTCGAGGCCTTCATGTTCAAATCTGCGACATAGCAAGGCCGAGGCGGCCTTTGCATGTTGCAGATTTGCCTGCAGGAACTTGAGATTGCCCTCTACTTTGAAGACTCTTCTGGAGTGACACCACCGTCTTCTGTCTCCATGGCGTGTCAGGTGCTATCCTCTTCAGAGGGCTGACGCCTTGAGCCGTTTCCGGTTTTTCTGTGTTCTCCTGTTGACACGTTTCTGGGATTGACTTCTGCTCGGGTGCCTTTGGTGGGATGCCTCCTTCCTTGACGCGGAACTTAATTTTTTCTATGCCAAAGAATGGTGACGTATCCACTTTTTGGAGATGATCGAATGAGGCCTTGTCCATTGAAGAGGTCCACACCTGGCCTTTTCCGGTTTGGGATTTTCCGAAGACCGTCCACAACTCGGTCTTGAGTCCTCGGTTTCCTACCTGTAGCCTTTTTGGGATCCTTTCCTTGGGTAGCTGTTCCCCATATTCGTCTGGGACGAACAGTGTGCTGGCGTATGGCTTCGGGATCTCTTCTCCTTCCAACGCCTTCAGTTGTGCATCCTCCCATGGCTTTAGTGACGGGACTAAGTCCTTTATCCATCTGGCACTAGTGGGGTTAGCACACGAGAATACAAGGTACCCTGAGCTGTGGGTACATTTGTTAAATTGTACCTCTGGTCCTCCCTTTGGGATATCCTCTAGTTGTACCATTACGGTCCTTTTGGATTGCCGTTAGCTGTTCCGGCTGCAACTGTACTTGGCCTCTGGTACAACTGCGATCTTTACCGCAGTCAGAGCTTCCTTGAAGTCTCCCGCCCTGTCCTGTTTGGCTGGCTTGTGGGAGTCCGTCTTGGGTCTTTTTGAAGGCTGCTTTCCTGGCGTGCTGCCTTCTGATATTGGGCACTTTTGAGAGCTTTTTGGCTTTGCAGCCTTTGCCTTTCCCGCCTGAGTGGTTTGGGTTGCAGGGGCTTTTAATCCTGCCCTGATGAAGTTCTCCTTTATTACTGACCTTTTGGCCTCGTCGTAGGAGCTTCCCTCTTTCATCAGGTTTTTGACATTGGCGTTCGAGTTACCCGATAGGCGGAATGAGCGAATCTCTTGTTCCGTCATCGAATCAACTTCCTGGGTCGACTTAATTCTGTTTGTGCACTTTCCTTTCGAGGGCCGTGGCTCACTAGCCTGTTGACCCCCAGGGACTTGAGCGCTGGTGGTTGGTTTTGAGGTTCCGGGCTTGACGGCTTTTGGATCTTCAGTTAGTGGTTTTGTAGCTTTGTCCTTGTTGGACTTCTCTCCTAATTTTTTGTTTGTTTTTTGAACAGTCCATATTGTTCCCACGAGTAGGGATTGAAAAAGGTCCGCCTGAGCAGAGCCCGGCATTCTCAGGTAAGGCTAAATATCAAGGCGTGTCGCCCGGTGCCCCTAGGGGAACGTTAAAGACCGCACTGTACCCCGACGGCCATTCAGCTTTCAGCACGTTACCTTACACCTTAGTTTGGGTAAGTTGGTCCCCGGCAGTGGCTTTCGCAAAGGCTTTTGAGGGGTGTTACTCTCTCGCACCCTACTTATGGCCACCACTAACCCAGTCACCGAAGTAACCCGGTCGTACTTCCATCCGCCACCCGGAGACGCGCCCGATGGGGACTCACCCACACGGGAGGTTTAAATATTAGTGCCAACCTTAAGTGGTCCGTACATATTGATTCTTTAACAAGAAAACTATCTTCGGCCTGCTTCGCAATTCGATCAGTTTCGAAGGAACTAAATTTATCTACTGCCAGGCTCACTTACTTCTCTTTGTTTGAATCTCATCTTCGCTACGGGTCTTCCTTTTTGGGGCTGCTGTAACACCGAGCAATTTCGTACCATTTTCAAATTTCGAAAGAGAGCAATTCGTTATTTATTTGGTCTTAATGGCGGAGCTCATTGCGAATACTACTTTAAAAAATATAAAATTTTTACGCTTCCTGCTTTATTTATTTTAGAAACAACTTGTTTAATACGCAAATATCGAACCATATTTCCCGAAAGGCCACAACATGAGCACCCAACAAGAAATTCGAGTCAGGACATCTACCTTCCCTTTCCCTCCTCTGAATTAACAAAAAATTATATCCTTTATAACTCCAAGAAGTTATACAATACATCTTAAATCCATCCCTACATTTGATAAATTTCGTGAAAAAACGAAAGCTTACCTACTAGAAAGATCTTATTATTCTATAGATGAGTTTTACGTGGATTAATTTTTTTCTCCATTAATTTCAAATAATCGTTATTAAATTTTTCTATTTGGGCGGTGAAGAAAATTTTATAGTAGGTATAGGATTATCTTTTTGACGAATGACTGGTTTCGCGGGTATACAGGAATTACACAATTTTTTTCCAACAGCACGCTTCGCTTTAATGTCTGTTTCATATTTTGATAACACTGAGTTTCTTTACCCTATATTTTGTGTACTTCCTGTGAATTTGGTTTAACTGCTTATGATGTTCTGTAATACAGTTTTTTGATAAATCGTGACCAATTTAAACTTGAAAATTGCTTGTTCTATTTTTATTGTATATATTAAGTTTTGTATTTGCTCTACTATGGTTAGTTTATATATTTAATTCGCTTTGTCCATAAAATGTATTTGAATTTTTCTGTGGCAATAAAGCATACTTGACTTTGACTTTGACTTTGATATTCTGCAAAGTTGATACCTAGCATCGACAGACATTGTCCATATCGTAGCACTGACTACACACAATGATTTAATGTTTTTTTTTTTGTTTATTTATTAGCTTCCAGTTGTTTTCAGGTAAAATAACTTATTAAAATATTCATATAATACTAAAGGTTTTTGATTTATTTACAAATTCACTTTAGAACTAGCCCCTATGGTAAATTATAGTGCCTACGAGCAGATCGAATCTGTAACACATATAGTTTACATAAAGTTTCTACCGGAAAATAGGTATCACTTCCTTTTTTTTTGTGCTTACATTTTGATTCAAGTTTTGGATTATAAATGTTTATATGTTAGGTATACTTTAAAACGAAAAATGTATATTTTGACATGCTCTGTTTTCTAACAAATGTAATTTTTCTGTCACGTTATTAAAAACAAGCTGCCGATTTTCCACGACACAGACATACTCTTTGGTGTCATCGGCACGTACGGCTTGCGTATACGGGAAAGAAGAAGGAGAACGATGTTGGCGTGTTCATATTTGGTAAACAAATCTGCCTATTTTTTTTTATGTGTCTTTGGGTATAATTTTCGCAAAAGCTACGCAACGAATTTATGCTACAGGTACAGGGAGTTAAAAAAAAACTTTTCTGTTAATTTGCACTTATGTTTGTATAGAAGATCTAATAAACAATTGTGTATGTAGTGCATACACGTTTTTAGTGTAAAATACATTTTCATTTTAACTGGAAATAACTGGCACCAAATTACAGACACAAGAGTTTAAAAGATAAACATTATATAACTTACCTTGACAAAATTAGATCATCATGCATAGAAACGACCATTTACCATTTTACAAAAACAATCCGCATGGCAGCCGGATCTATGGGACAAGTTTATTGCGTGAACCCGATTCAATTTTATGCATCGTTAACATCTTTATGTTTAATAATTAAGCAACTAATAGCCATAACGCCATATAGTGAGTATTATTATAAGTTGAGCTAGGCTCTAAAAACATGAAGTTGCTAAGTAATTAGATGTATGCCGAGATTATAAACTCGGGAAATTAATTGGTAATTGACGGATTTCATTTATATACCTATAATAAAAGATTTTACTACCTTACTGTGTTGATACCTAATATTTTTGAAAGTCCCGTGTAATGGCAATAAAATATTCATACATATTGCCTGCATATATGCAACTGGTTGATAATAAATTTGTATGGAATATGTCGAATTTTTTACCGGTATTTCGAGGCCAAAAGTATATATTCATAAGAAGTGAAGTGAAAACTTCAAAAGGCGAGAATTTGGTCCAGATTATTGGGTTTTCCAATAATAAAATATTTTGTAAGTAGGTAAGTAAGTAAGTTAAACGTTTATTTAGCCCTTGGTTATACTACTATAAAATCGCGACAAATAAAGCATTTCAGCCTCAACTGCAGGGTACTTTCCCCTTGATGATACACAAACTTTTTGCGCATCCTTCTCAGAGTTACGTTTACTCTCAGGTGACTTTTCACCAAGCGCTTCAGCAACGTTTTGCTTCATCGTCATATCGTCAGTTCGTTCGGGTGACTTCCTACTCGACAGAACTTTATCACTTTGCGCGAACTTTTCCCGCGTCCTAGAGCCACTTTTGCTCTCGAGTGCCTTTTCACTCACATTGTCGGTAGCACTTTGCAGAGACAATTCCTTATCAACAGAGCAGCTTTTGCCCTCGAGTGACTTTTCACTCAAATTGTCGGTGGCACTTTAC
>MU189874.1:19577-30761 GCA_016904865.1 Pissodes strobi | reverse complement strand
TTTTGCCCTCGAGTGACTTTTCACTCAAATTGTCGGTGGCACTTTACAGAGACAATTTCTTATAAACAGAGCAAATTTTGCCCTCGAGTGACTTTTCACTCTTATCACCACCTACTTTTAGCGGCGATACACTTCTTAGAAACAAACGACTTTCGTCCCTTGTTGGCAGCTGTCCATCATCTACCTCAGATTTGGTCTCTTCTTCACTATTTTCGAGTCTAGTCTGATAAGGCTTTATTTTATTTACTGCCCAAGTACCACTATAGCGTCTTCCTCGTCCATCCTCACTAGGCAGACTTTCTACCAAGTAGCGATCATGATCCAGAACTTTTCCGATCATATATGGACCACCAAATTTCGGCAACAGTTTTTTACTTTTTCCATCGTTTTGAGCATTCTTCTTTTGAATAAGTACCAAATCGCCGGTTTTAAACTCCACGTTTTTCCTTTTTGCATCAAAACGATATTTTTGTTTTTCAAATTCAAATTCAAATTCAAAATACTTTTATTTGGCATTGTGTACAATAAATTTTACTTAAACTATTAGTATCAAAAAAAAAATAAAAATAAGAGTACAACAATGGCAAAATAGTATATTGTGTAACTAGGAGGAAAAGCAAAACATTCCTGGACGACTGTGGTAGCAGGAGCTACGGAAACTACTGCTACGGAAACTACAGCTAAATATTACTTTTGATAGACGTCAGATCTGACAAACAAGGCGTTTGAATATGACAGAAATGCCTAGGACGGGAATGTTATATTCCCGGGACAGTTATTTTCTATTTTTGTACAGTTATTGCATGTTGCCAAGCAACGAATACAATATACTGGAATCATGACTTTTGCGGTGAGAAAACACATCGGAAAGGTGTCGTTTTTCGTCCGATCGGATAAAAAGGATCATTCCGCGATTATGCAAAGCGATTACACTGGCTTCATAAATGAAGGCCAGTGTGGAATAAACCTGATGTGGAATAAACCTGGGTTTTTCTTGATTTCGGGTGATTGTTTCGGCTGCTTCTCGCCTATTCTCTTTTAAATTAACGTTGGTACCATCTATACAAACTTCCGATGTTAAATATGCGTCGTTCACTCCCCTTGTTTGGTACCCGAAAAGCATCTCATGAGGACTTTTTCCTGTAGCTCTGTTAACGGATGAGTTAAGTCCAAATCTTATGTTAGGTACACTCCGATCCCAGGTGTTCTCTACGTCTGTAGACGCAGCTACGGCAGCAAGCATTGTCCTATTGTAACACTCGACTTGGCTATTTGCTGTTGGTGTGGCTGTGGCGTTGTATACGACTTTGACGCCAACGTCGGCTGTATATTTCTTAAATTCCTTGCTAGTAAAAGCCGTTCCCCGGTCGCAAATTAATCTCCTTGCTACGCCGAAAGTGTTGAAGATCTCTTTCAGAAATAAAATCACAGGTGAACTCTTGGTGTTTTTCTCCGCCTTTATAAAAACATACTTTGTAAAGGCATCCACAGATACTAGAAGGTACATGTTGCCTTGCTTACTCTTCACAAAAGGACCTAAGTGATCTGTAGTGTGTCCATTGGAGTTGGATGGTTCTTTATAGGATGTAAAAATCCGGGTTGTGGTCCACCACTATTTTTATTATATAAACAGCTCAAACAACAGCGTATATATCTAGTCGCGTATTTATGTAAACGTGGAAACCAGTAATATCGTTGTATCTGCGATATCGTTTTGTCAACTGCCAAATATCCTGCTTGGTCACGAAAGTAAGCTGTAACTGTATGACGGGCTGTCTTAGGTACTATCCCTTTTAGACCTTCGTTTGTTTTCCGATATATCCGGCCATGTTTGAGTTCGTACTCATGGATCAGGCTTTCTTCCTTATCACTTGATGCCCTTGAAAGCACTTCTTTCAAATACCGGCAACGTTCCTTTTGAAGCTGTGCCGACAGAACCCAGTCACTCACAGATGTTTTGATAGTCAAAATATGCGTGTCTTCGAAATAATTGGCAGGACCTTCTATGCAGTTTCTACACAGAGCGTCGACATGCACCATTCTAGTTCCAGGACAATATTCGATGGTGAAGTTAAATTCCTGTGTGATCATCCACCAACGTCCAATCCTTGGTATCAGATCACGCTTTATCATAGTCAGTCGCAGTGCATTACAATCTGTTACGACTTTAAAAGGAATCCCCTCCCCAACAAATAAACGCGAAATCTTTGCATGGAATTCACCACGGCCATTGTTTTCAATTCGTATGAGTGGTAACGCTGTTCCTCTTTGCTGGTTTGCCTACTGAAGTAGAGGACGGGTTTCAACTTGAAATCCGGTTGTTTTTGTAGTAAGATTCCAGCCACTCCATATTTAGAAGCATCAGTATGTAGCTCGGTGTCGTATTTTGGGTGGTAAATTGCTAGCAAAGATGTAAAGGCTTGTCGCTGTTCATGTTTCCAATCGAAAATGACGTCTTTCTTCGTGAGTTGTGAGAGGGGTCTAGCAATAATGGCAAAATGTTTAACGTATTTCCGAAAGTAACTAGCCAATCTCAGAAATTGTCGGACTTCGTGCACATTTTTCTGAACTGGGAAGTCCTTTACAGCTGCGATTTTTGCAGGAGCTGGGCGCACGCCTTCTTTGCTGATTTCATGACCTAAGTATTCGATCGATTTTCTAAAAAAAAAATGGCATTTTGATAGTCGCAAGGCTACTCCCATACGTTCAAATAGCTGTAAAATAGTTTCTAGAGACCTTAAACCCGACGAGATATTCGTAGATGAAATCAGGATATCATCCAAATATGCCAGAGCGATAGAAAATCTTAGGGATCCCAATATTTCTTTGGAAGACTGCCGGAACATTAACTAGTCCAAATGGCATCCTCAAATACTCGTAGTGCCCATCTGGTGTGATAAAAGCGGTTTTTGCTACGGAATCTTTTGCCATCGGTATTTGATGATAACCACTGGCCATGTCTAGAGATGTAAAATATGTGCACCCTTTTAATCGTTCAAGATGGTCATCGACTCGCGGGAGAGGGTAGCAATATTTAACCGTCTTTTGATTCAAGGCCCTAGAATCGACGAACATTCTGTTAGTTCCGTCTTTTTTCTTAACTAGTAAAATGGGACTGGCATATGGAGAATTAGACTCTTGAATTATACCAACTTTCAGCATATCTTGAACAAAATCCCGTACCAACTTCACACATTGAAAGACGGTAGGGTCGATACGTCACAGGTTTAGAATCACTTAGCGAATACTCATCTCGGCATCTTTGACACAACCCAATTTTGCTAAATTTTCAGCAAAACAATGTCGATATTTATTTAGTACTACCAATAATACTTTTTTATTAGTATCACTAAGAGAAAAGTCACAATCAATGTCATCTAAGCTAAATTGTGGATAATCACTAGAGTTAATATTAAAGATTCTTACCTCATTCTTTGTGAAGCACATTTGACCTCTAGCAATCACTTGCAAATCTTTAAAAGTCAGGTTCGCATCGGACATGTTGAAAACTGGTAATACTCCACACTCCGTTGAGACCACGCAACTGGGAATAGAATATTCCGCGGATGGTACCATACGGCGCTGAAAATCCACAAACAGTTCCCCTTGATGCTCGCCATCAGCACAAAATGTCACATGACCTATGTGATTGGGAAGGATCGTAACTTCTTTATCTACACGCATCCTGATTTTGCTGGGTGGAAGACTGTCTATTTCAGGTAACGATAACATTTCCGATTCAAATAGTCGCAATTGGTCATTTTTCACAACTAACACTACTTCAGGATGGTGTAAAACAGTTTGTCCAATCATAACAGGTACACTTTGTATGTCATTAAAGACATAAATGTACAGATAGACATGCTAGTAAAAAAGCATGCCTATTGGCATGGTTAAAACGAACATGCTCTTTTAACTGATACATTTGCTTGAGATCAGCATGCTCCTTTTAAGCATGCTCCTGAATAATCATGCTCAAAGCAAACACTCCAATAGACATGCCATTTACTAGCAGACTCACTCACTGTTGAAGAAACATGGAAAACCAAGTGAGTTATCCGCACAGAAATAAATAAAATTATCTTATTGCTTGCAATGCAAGCCATCCGAAATCTTCTGTCAACGCGAAAGAAAAAAAAAAGAAGGAATAGGACGATTTGGGTCGGTGATTGGATAACTAAAAGATGAAACCTTAGAGCCAGTACTCGATTGTTGGTAAAAATGCGAGAAGGAGATATTGAGGGTTATAAAAATCGTTTACGCATGCTGTCGCATCAATCTGATGATCTACTCTCTAAAGTTGAAAGCGCTATACAGAAACATGATACACATATGCGAAATGCTATCCCGGCTGATTTAAACCATACCATGGGTGGGTGTAGATCGCGTCAAATCGTCAACTTTTTCACCTCAGAGTGGTAGTGGCAATTTTGGTTTTTATAATTTTTACAGTCAGGGTCGTTCATGTTTGTTATCAAATCTTGATAAGCATTATTTCTTGCTATATGGTTTTTGTACAGTAGTGACCGTGGGTTCCAAAGGCATTCGTAACTGCGATAAAGACTTACAAATCTAAAATGTGTTTTCATCTCCCCAGCGAGACATTTTGATGTGAAGTCGCAGACGCACCCCTGCCGCGAATGACTGATGGATGACATTGATCGTGATCGATACTAGTATGCTCATTAGCAACACATTCCACACTTGCTTAAGAGCAATTCCCCTTTCACCCCCGCCACAGGTAGCACGCTCAAAAATCGACCGTTGTTCGATTTGTGAGCATGCTCGTTTAAGCATGCTCGATACTAGCAATGCTTTCGACACACTTGTCACTAGGTAGCAATTGCTGAATAATAGTATGCTTTCGTGCTACGTAGTAGCATGTCTATCTGTGCCTATAAGGACAGGAACAGTCACCTTAATTAAATCAACTTCTATATTAACTTTTGCAGTACCTAGCGCAATTGCAGTACCGCCAGCATAGCCACTTATTTTCACATTACACGGTTGCCATGTGATGTTGCATTTTTCAGCAGTACTTAATCGTATTGTAATAACGGCCCACCCTGTATCTACCATTCCCTCGCAGTTGACGCCATTCACTTTGCATGCAACTTGATAACACTTTTCAAAGTCTTGATTTGCCGATTGACAAGCTAAAATTGGTTTTGAAGTTGATGAACGATTTCGATAGCAGTTAGTCGCACTATGACCCAACTTCTTACATATAGAGCATTCCACCTTGGATTTACGGCAGTTTCTAAAAATATGGCCTTTTTGCCCACAATTATAACACTTGTATTTTTCATGGTCACTTGATTTCCCATCATTAGAGACTTGTTCTCTAACGAAAGAAACTATTTTTTGACGTTGTCGATCGTTGACAAACTTTTTGTCAAGCTTATTATAATTATGGCATTCTGGTGTGGAAGCTAGCGCTGATAAATACTCTATGAACAAATCCTCCGGTTCACTATATCAACCGGCTTTCGCACCGTTTTGTATGGTACTATCTTCAATTCCGTCAATCAACATATATACCGCATCTTTTCCTTTTATTTCACAAACACGAAGTAACTCCATTTTAGTAAAATAGTACTCAGTCCATGTTTGCATAGGCGTTTTTACTAAACTTACCATTTTTTTCAGCATAGAGGGAAAATCACGTTGTTCAGGGAAGGCATAAATTATCATAGTTTTCCATTCATCCCATGTATGGTCATACGTATCCAAACTATTGTACCACGCTTTAGCCAAACCCTTTAACCGCGATTGCATATGGTATACTGTCACTTTTTCATCCCAATTATTAATTGATTTAAGTTGATCTATTTTTTCTACCCACTTTATCGCGCTCATGCCCAATAAATCTGGAGAAAATTCCGGAATGCAATCAGAACGTATTGAAACAGATATTGGAATATTGGATTTTTTACTCAAAAGTTCGTTTACAACATTTTCCAAATTTGTAATCTTTCTATTTTGATTAGCCAGTAAATCGCTTGTCTTAATTAGCTTAGAACTACTTCTACTTACCGGAGATCCAGGTGGTGGTGGTGTATATCATACACTATCACAAGACAAAAAACGTTTCCTTGTCTTACGTCGAGATTTTGCAATGGGTTTCCTCTTATACCGACCGTAATCACTCTCACTGCTAGACGTATATGAGGAGGACGATTCGTTTCTCCTTGTTTTACCCATTTTTAACAAACCACTCAAACACTTATGATTAACCAAAACACAAGTTCAGTTCAAACACCATATATAAATCGTGTCTACACAAGTCTCTTCGAATTGGGCATAATTATCCCGCCGCTGCACTATAAAATCTCGACAAATAAAACAGTTTCAAATGCAAAACAATCTCGTATATTAAATTCTTCCATACTACTCAATATTTACATGTGAATCACTTTTTAACCGTACGAAAACGTTTTTTCGTCTGCTTCGTACTTATTTGCTAGAACGTTATATAAGAATAGTATCTAGGTATATCTCATTCTCGGCGTCCGTCCCTAACGTCGGTTTCGAGCTCCACCCGGTATATAACCAGAGATTGAGGGGATAAGAAAATAAAGTGTACTCACCGGTGAACGTCTGTCTCCTTGCATCATGTCAATAACCATCAATTTTCACAATACTATATTGTTATAATATAATGTCAGACATATATATTTTCTTTCTTCGACGACTAGCTAGTGTCACCTAAAATAGTTTAGGCTACCCCAGACGCTCCATTGCCGCTAAGCAGTAAGCATCTCAACACTCAAAAACTAAGATAACACATACCGAGATCTTAGAACCCAAGTGTGTCAATCGAGAAGACAAGTGAGGGCCCTCCATAAGTCGCAAGACCAACTCGAAAACATCCAAGCGAACAGAGGGCATCCCTGTCGATTGCTGTACAATCGACCACAACCTGGTAATACCTCGCCAATCCGTAGTACACTCTGGTATACCATCAAAACTCCTGCCATGGACTTTAATAACAATATAAACTATTATTCACATGTCGACATGATTAACCAGTGCACAAAACGACCAAACAAAGGTAAACTATGACCACTCTAGCCGAAGGGCTAGCACTCACTGCCTTCTTTTTCATTTCGGGTCTTACTCAATTTCTGCTCATATTGCTTGTTTATGTTAAGATTATCAGTTTTTAAGGGTATAAAGATAAATATCTCGGACGGTTGGGTAACATTTTAAGTAATACAGCTGTTCATAAAAATATGTGTATTAAATATTTTAACTAACGTTATGATATTTTACACTACTATCAACTTCCCAACAGTACACTCAGTACAGCCTTTAATCGCCTTCCAAACTCAAATCTGCAAGAAGCTTAATATATTTGGTAATTCCTTTATAAAAAATAATTGAATTCTGTGTAGCAGATTTGTATGCTTATTTGGTAACAAAGTTACCTCTACCCATCGTGTGATAATCGTTAAACTTAATTATAACATTCTTCAAATACTCAGGAAAGAAATTTTGTGAATAAAAACCAGAACATTATACAGCAGGAACCTTTCAATACTGACGGGTCCCATAGTGTTCAAGCTTTCTATATAATCAAGACTTTTGAAAAATCCTACAACACTACTACAGATATAATAATCCTAAATATATGAGTATACCTGGGAGAATCATTGTTAAAATGCATATATTATGTCATAAAAATGTATTTGGTGACTTTGCTAGGATTAAACGCGTATATATAGGATTTATCGACTTCTATAGTTCTTCCATCATATATATGATATGTTCTAAATCGCATTTTAATCTATAATTAACCACTTCAGTCGCTTATGACCATTACTTTAAATTCCTCTAGTTTGTTTAATTGGCAGCAGGTAAAAACATTTACGATCCATAAAGCCAAAACGCGGGCAAGTATAATATGATAGTTGCATTATTAAAACCTTAACCATGTAGGTTTATTACAACATGGCGGATATATGTGTCGTTTATGCATAGAATGTTCCATATCTTCTTCACATCATATGTTTAATAGGTCTAGTTTATGACGATATTAATATGCTTTTGTTGTAAAACGAAACTGGTAATTTTGGAAATGATCGTATATTGAGAAAATAGCTTTTGTTCTCTCCTTCGTTCCGGAGTATAGTAGGGTTGAATTTTTGGAATAATAAGGACCATCATAACCGAATATACGAAAGCGTCTTGATTGAGCTGGCTTTAGCGGATAAGGGTTTTAAGTTTTATGTTTTTTTAGATTTAACCTCGATCTGCATTGAGGCCAAGAAGGTTTAACTCACTAGAAATACCCTGCGACTTGGTTGATTTAATCCATGAATAAACGCTATCGGTACCTTTTTATACGAATAATTCAAAATATACGGAAATATATTTCAACTAAAACTTCTTCTTAGAAGATAACATCGTTGCTAACATCAGTTTAATTAATTTTATTTCATAAAATATTTCAAAAATAGTTAAGAAATCGAAATAGTTTCATCATGAAAATATCATTTTAAAAATCGGGTAGATAGTATTCCTAAATATTTTTATTTTAATTTAGAGTATGTAGAGTAGTTAAACACACTTTTGCATTGAAAGGTAACCGAAAAACATGAAAAACAAGTAAATTTTTATTTAGGAGCATTACTCGGAGCAATTTTTGTTGATTAAACATCTGATTAAATGATTTTAGTATTTATTGGCCTTATATTTTATGGTTTATATCGGAGTTTATTAAATATTTTTACTACGTACAAAATGTTTGATTTAGTATGTTCCACCCTTAGTATGTACTAACTTAACTAAATAAATCAAAGAAAATGAATGCGTGTTATTATTTTATTTCCTCGATAAATACCATAGGTATCCAGAAGCATTAAACAATATCTCAGAAGACTGTCAAGTAAATACTTACCACAATTAATAATCCACTTCTTGCAATTTTATTCATTTTTATAAGGAAATCTAACTAACTAACGCATCAACCAAAATACTGGCATGCTTTACCTGCCATTTTATTAATAGGTATATCGATAAAATCAATGGACATACTAAATTCAAACGGCAATTTACTCAAAAACAGTTTTACTATCGCCTTTGCATGAGAACTATTTTTCTATTGCGTATCTGTGGTGCATTTGCCACAATAAACCTATTTTCTATCTTCTACGTGAGTAACTAGCATATTCACAAGTTCTTGCTGTCGACATCCACCAAATATTAATGCAACTTTATATATTAATAAGGTCCTATTTGGTGCTTCCTGAATAAATTTTAAAACATCTTCTCTAGACAGAACTTTAGACTTTTTTGGCTGGTATCCTTTTGACTGTTGCTTCAAATATTCGCTTAACTTATGGTAATTAGCGATGTTAATATTCTTATTTATCATTAAAGTCTTGAATGTTTGGACCATAAGAAACTCGGAGAAAATATTTCAGCGAGATCACCGAAGTATCCAAGCAGTACAGTTTCATTAATTATGTTCTACACGGTTCTCTGCCATCCAGTTTAGTAATTTCTCATATTCTTTGTCGTAAGCGTCTCTTGATTTTTTCGGTAACAAATTTTGTGTTGCTTTCTCTGCTTTTTACAATTTGGTCGGGAATTTCAAAACTTTCCTGCATTTTTGACTTTTTGACTTTTTTAGAGTGACATAATTTCCCTAGCACAGATAACATTTACTACCATGATTTACTATGATAAAATGAAAATGATTTTTAGTGTTAAAAGTAAAATGTCAATTTTTTTGAAAATCGTTAAAAAACAATTTGAACAACTTGAAAAATTAATTCCTTCCTCAGTTCCGCTGTTTTTCGTGGTTGAGGAAGATTGAACAGAAACAACATCATGTCCAGTTGATATTGAAGCATCATAGGCTGATGTCGTTTGTACTGTAAGCAATTTTCTAACAATAGAATTTTTATTTTCCAAGGAATCCACGATGTACCCTTCTGCAACGGTTGAGGATTTCCATCCCCCATGCCGCTTAATTGTCGTCAAATTTGCTCCAGCCAGCATCGGCAAGTAAGCTCGCAAATGAACGGCGAAAGCAATGCCCCGTATAGAGTGTTGAATATGGAAGTTGCAGAAATCTTGCTATAGCAGCAGGAAATTTTCCGAACGTATTATTTCCGATCGGATTTCTGGTACATTTACCATTTACCGCCGATGTCCGACATCTGTTGGACGAAGATCAGTGTATTTTCGATAAAAATCCAAATAAAAATTTTCAACGATAGTGAAATTTCGTGGTACGTTGGTTTGGGTTTCTGATATTTTAATAACTAATGAAGTCTTCCTATATTCTACTTTGTCAAGAGTCAACTGACAACGCGCGTGGCAGGCACCAAATACTCCTACAATTGTACCCACTTTCATCAGAAGGTACTCTTCGTCCGGTGCGCACTTCAGAAACTGTTCAATTTGGTCTCTAGTAAATTTTTTTTATTTTTTAGCCTGGTAAATCTCACCGTGACGCTTCAAGTAGGCAATCAGTTTAAAATGTTTGCTGATATCTACATCGTTATTTACACGTAGCATAGCTTTGATCATTGAATAATGGGACCAAAGAGAAGATGACTTCCGTATACCTTTGCCTTTTCCTCAAAATAGGCCAAGAATCATCAAGCCCTTTATTGCGCCCAGTATTGAGCATAGGCCACCCTTCCTTTCCTCCAGTTCTCGCTGTTTTATGCTGTTCTCATCCATCCAAATCCTGCCACTCGTTTTATGTCGTCATACCATCGCATAATTGGTCTTCCTTTTCCTCTCTTTCCTTCCCATGGTCTCCAGCGTATTATTCGGATATTCCATCTGTCGTCTGTAAGGTGCTATATGTCCTGCAAAATTCCACTTCAGGATTGTGACTCTCTCCACTATATCTACGACCTTTGTTCTCTGTCTAATCCATTCGTTTATCTTTCTGTCTCTTAGTGTTACGCCTATCATAACTTTTTCCATGGCTCTTTGTGTTGCCCTCAATTTATTCACCGTTGTCTTTGTGAGAGTCCAGGTCTATGCTCCATATGTTATCACCGGTACTATCCACTGTTCAAATATTCTTATTCTAAGGTATTGTGGTATCTTTCTATCCTTAAGTAAGTATATGACTTAATTTGCCAAATGCCTCCCATCCTAGTCTCCTTCCCCTTTCAATCTCTATATCTCCTTGTTCCTCTTTCCTATCTCTATTTG
>MU189873.1:18236-47967 GCA_016904865.1 Pissodes strobi | reverse complement strand
TGGGTTGAACTTGTTGCCAGAACGCTCCCTAAAGGATCCACGAACTGGACCAAGTTGTCGTTTACTCGGTCCGCTCGATCTTTTATACTAAAATTTGTGAAAGTTTACTGATGGTTTTTAAAACATGTTTAGATAATAATCATAATAATTATGTTTCAAGATCAAGCATCAAGTTCAAACTTTGGTCTGAGTGTTCTTTTTTAGGGAATGCGATTTCTAGTTTACAATATATCCTTGTCTCCGGCAGTGTTGTGTAAACAACAATATGTCAAAGAAAGAAAGAACATGCTTTCACCCTCTCAAAATGCATCCCGCGAATTTTCCACTCTTTCAGCCGACATTTATTTTGCCGCGCCGCGTATGAAAAATTAGATTTTAGTGTCTTACAACCACTCAAACGTACTAGATCGGTCCAGTCACCGCTCTCGAGTGCAATAAAGACTCTCACTGGAACATCAGCTAAAGTTGCTATGAGAGTTGCTTGGATTACTTTATATATCTGACTTTAAGTAACTTATTTTTATTATCCTTTTAACTGACGTGTTCTAAGCGAAGTTTATTTGTGCATTCTCCGTAAAGGAACCAAATGCGAAAGAGAGTTTAACTCCCCAGAGTCTTTCCCGTTAAGGGACAAAATAACTCAGGTTGAACACCCAAGAGCCTTTCCCGTATAGGTACAAAATAGCTCTAGATGAACAGTGGGTTGAACTTGTTGCCAGAACGCTCCCTAAAGGATCCACGAACTGGACCAAGTTGTCGTTTACTCGGTCCGCTCGATCTTTTATACTAAAATTTGTTGAAAGTTTACTGATGATTTTTAAAACATGTTTAGATAATAATCATAATAATTATGTTTCAAGATCAAGCATCAAGTTCAAACTTTGGTCTGAGGGTTCTTTTTTAGGGAATGCGATTTCTAGTTTACAATATATCCTTGTCTCCGGCAGTGTTGTGTAAACAACAATATGTCAAAGAAGGAAAGAACATGCTTTCACCCTCTCAAAATGCATCCCGCGAATTTTCCACTCTTTCAGCCGACATTTAGTTTGCCGCGCCGCGTATGAGAAATTAGATTTTAGTGTCTTACAACCACTCAAACGTACTAGATCGGTCCAGTCACCGCTCTCGAGTGCAATAAAGACTCTCACTGGAACATCAGCTAAAGTTGCTCGTTGCTTTTTCGCGCCAAAGGTAAAATCCTTTAAGGCGATTTTCTAGTTTTGTTTGCACAGATATTAGAGAATATCTAGTGTACCTCTGTTCTTTTTGTCCAAGCTTGGACAAAGAACTCTTTTGGGCGTTTTAACACAATTCCTCAAAGCCAGAAACGACTTAGCGTCTCGGCTCACCTGTGACTGTGGTTGGAGAGAAAAAAGTAAAATGGCGGTGCAAGATTTGTAGCTGGAAAAATTGTGCCTGTAAAATTGAAATCAAGGGTTTGAAGTCAGATTCCTGTCTTATTGGAGTGAAGTAGAGAAAATAGGAGATCAAGGTATTTCGTGAGAAAGAAACAGTTGATAGTTAACGCCTAAAAGTTATTAAATTCAGAAAAGACAAAGTTGCATTCTTGAGTAGAACAATCAAGAAATTTCCTTAAAGATCTATAAATAAGTAACCTGTTTGTATATTTAGTTTTATGTGTGAATGAGTGAATGCATAAAAGTAAAGTCTATTCAAATTTAATTTACGCCTGATGTAAGCAAAAGCACATGTATGCCTGAATTGCACAGAGTCGTACTTTACTAAATAATCAAAAAAGTGTAACTAAAAATGCTGAAACTAATCTAAAAAGTAATAAATTGTCAATAACTTCACCGTACGAAGAAGTATAAGCTTTTATTTCGAACAAACACTGTAATTACTTTACACAAAACGTCTTTTGCAAACAAGGGAATCACAGCGAAAACTGAATTCGACCCTGGTCAAAATAACTGGGCGGCGTATCGAATGATTTATGACCGATTCACCAATAGGAACGCAAAACGGCCCGCTCTTGGCTGTTGTCGAGCACGTGCTATTGTTTTCATGCGGCGTAAATGAAATTCGAATAGACTTTAGTGTAGAAATTGTATATACATTGTATATATTCATCATATCTAATGCAAATGAAGAATTGCATTATTAAGGTGCTTAATACCTAAGATACCTTTTTCAATTTACAACCTATAGATAAAACCCCCACCACCCTATTTTTATAATCCTGTAATCCTGTAATTTGTCAAATAGCAGGCGGTAAAAACCGATGAAGCTATTGCTGCATTTAAGTATGTTTTGTTTGTGTTTGTGCAGGTTTATAACTGTTATTCTTAAGTTCCCTGTCTAGTCTATTTTTTGAATGCGTTGGCACTTTGGGCTGTCACTGTCTGTTCTTCCGGTGAATTCCATGTATACACAACCCGGTTGCTTATAAAGTTTTTTTTAGGAAATTTTGCTGCTTTTTCTTTTACGAGTTTCTTGGAGTGCCCACGAAGATTGTTTTGGTTTTGTATGAAGATCTGTCTGATGTTGCAATTATAGTACTCACTAGTGATTTTGTATGTTTCAATTAAGTCTCCTCTGTGTCTTCTCTCCCTCAAAGTTGTTAGTTTTAGTCTTGTCAATCTTTCTGTGTATGGAAGGTCTCGCAACTCTGGTGGTATTTTTGTAACTCTTTGCTTTTTTTTTTCTAAAACCTCTATGTCTTTGACATAATATGGATTCCAAACTGAGAAAGCATACTCAAGCTTTGGTCGAATATAAATTTTGTATAGTTTGCCTATCATTTCTATTGAGTGGTCTTTAAATGCTTGTTTAATGAGGTATACAAATGAATTGGCTTTTTTGGCAATCTTTAGAACGTGATTTTCCCATTTTAAGTCTGAGGTTATTATGATTCCCAGATCGTTTTGTTTTGTTACGGTTGTCAATATCTGATTGTTCACATTATATTCTTCATTTGGATTGTTTGGACCACTTCTCAAGACCATACATTTGGATTCATTCAACTTCATTCCCCAGTCTGAAGACCATTTCCCAACAGTCCTCAGGTCAGCCCTTGGCTCCCCTACAGGCTCTAACGGATTTGTATTGAGTTTCCCATCATCTGCAAAGTTCTTCATATTAGTTTCAATGAGATTCGTAAGATCAAACAAATATGATGCAAAGAGCATTGGGCCCATGACTGAACCTTGCACAACTCCATTACTCACAAGGTGATCATTTGACGACACACCATTTACTCTCACTTGATAAAATCTCTCATACAGCAGGTCTTCTATTTGTGTTAAGAGTTGGCCTCTCGCTCCAAAATGCTCCAGCTTACCGAGAAGTAGGTTATGCGAGACTTTGTCAAATGCCTTCTCATAATCTAGATATATTATGTCTGTGGGCTGGGATTTGTCATAGTTGTCTGTCCAGTCTTGAAGACATTCTAACAAATTTGTTGTTGTAGAACGTTTGGAGAGAAATCCATGTTGTGAGGTTGGTATGAGATTTTCTTCGAAGAAAAATGATGTCAGTTCTGCCACAATAATCTTTTCCATGCATTTTAGTGGATTGCATGTCAAACTAATAGGCATATAGTTTTGTTGCTTGTGACGGTCACCCTTTTTGAATAGTGGAGTGACTATCGATTTTTTCCACTGCTGAGGAAGTTTTCCAAGGGTTAGACACTCCTGCATAGCTTTAGATAGTCGCAAACTAATTGACTCACTACAATTCTGCAATACAATTGTAGGTATCTCATCCGGGCCTGGACTGGAGTCTTTTTTCATACACTTAAGGGCTTGTTTGACTTTTTCCTCATTGAAGATTATTGACTCAAAGGAGCGTTCAACCCTTGTATGGTCTAGCAAAACAGGGAGAGTAAGGTTTTTCTGAGAGAAGGCCTGTTCAAACTGTTCAGCAAACTTTTCTGCCATGGTTTTGCTGTCATTTGTTTATGGGGTCCTTCAGAGTAATTGTGGTCACTTTTGAATTCAAATTTCTGCTTATATATCTAAATACTCTTTTGGGCGAGTCAGCATTGACTAACCCATGCTCATATATTTTTCTTGCCTCATCTAGTTTCTGTTTTAAAGCATTGTTCTGTATTGTATAGACACTGTAATTTTCTTCTGTTCTGTTGCTCCTGTATTTATCCCATAACTTTATTTTTTTGTTGATTGCTCTGAATATTTTCTGGTTTATCCATGGCTTCTGTTGGTTTACTCGTACTGACCTCAATGGTATGTGTTCATGTACAGCACTCTTCAAAGTTCTCTCAAAGCTTTCATATTTAGACACATTTAAGCTTTCAGGTTGTCTGATACAGCCATTCATTTTGTTGTAGTCTGCAGTGTAGAAGTTTCTTCTCTGGACTTTATGAGTTGGCTTTGGTGGAAGTTTAAGCTGTGTTTTGGCAGTAATAATAACATGATCGCTGCGGCCTATAGGAGCTTCTGATCTTAGTTCATAGACGCTCTTTGTGTCACTGCAAAGAAACAAATCTAGCAGAGAACTCTGATTGTTCCGGAAAAGAGTTGGAAAATTTATTACTTGAGTTGCACCTGATTCTTGGTACATATCCATGAAGTCTTGAATTTTCTTATCTAGTGGGGAAACTGTGAGGTTGTCTCAATTTATGTTAGGGTAGTTGAAATCTCCGATTATAAATGTCGGGTTTTTTTTGTGGTAAATGCTGTTCTGATCGTGAAGACCATTTGGGTATTGGTATATTCAGCTATGGTAGTTCCTGGCCTATAGATGCACGCCACAAGGGCTTTGATTTTGGCTATTTGTATATCTAACCAAACTGCATCTATTTGCACATCTGTTAAGTATTTCTGAGAGAGACTACATCTCACTTCATGCCCGTCTACTTCACCTTTAACAAAAATACATTAGTTTAACCGATCACTTTTAAAGATGCTGTAACCTGCTAGATTTATGATGCTGTCATCTAATCCATCCCTTAGCCATGTTTTTGTTAGCATGACAATTGTTGGGCTTTTTGCAATTACCCTTGCCTTCCATTCATCAATTTTGTTTACCACTGAACTGAGGTTGTTATACCAAAATGAGATCTCAACTACCTCAACCAAACTTAGTTTTTTTGCAAGCTTTTCTAGTATTTTGGGAATGCCATTGACGTATTTTATTATCAGGTTTGATTGTCGTTCACTCTTTTTCCTTTCCAGCTCTGCGAAAGTCTGCTTTAGGTATTTCCGTTGGTTTTCGGTTTGATCACCTTTAATGTAAACTCCAGGAAATTTTTCCTCCAATGTTTCTCTATTTTTAAGAGCTTTCAATGCTTCCTGTCTTGATGGTAATACTACTTTTATTGGCCTTTTTTTATTTGGTGCCTCCTTTCCAAGTCTATACACCTTGACAGTCTCCGGTATTTTGATTGTGGTTAGTTGCCACCCCCACCTTTGTGGTCATAAATAATTAAAGGTTAATTTGTTTATCCCGACCAGTAATAAACTGCAATACAGTTATATAGCACGGTGTCTTTTGCTTTAGTTATTTGTCCCAAAACCGCCCGTCAAGTTTAATTATTAAACGTTAGGTATTATTTCAATGCTAATTAAGTTTTCCTTTCTTCAGATGAAGAAAATGATGAAGAAAGTGAATATCAAATAAACAAAACAAAGGCGGCAGAAATGATACGAATGTATTTAAGTGAAGGGAAATATAGAGAAGCTTTTCAGACTTGGAAGGCTATGACAGATGATTTTGACGATATTGAGGAGTAAGTGTCTATGGCTTAGTAGACCTATCCAAGCAGTTGCTTTGTTATATATCTACAAATTATTATGTTGGTTAAAACTTTCGGAGTTTGAGAAGAAAATCGATCATCTTAAAATCTTTAAATCAATATGCTTGCTTTATACAAGCAACTAATCTTTAATATCAGATTATAGTATAAGAATATACTGAAAGTAACGTAAATATACATTCTACCTTTAAACCAAGTTACAAATTTTAGTGAAAACAGTTTATAATTATAAATTTTAAATATAGGAATGCTGACAAGGAAAACATTATGGAAGAATTTCTGTCACATCTGAAGGTTATTTATATGCAGGGTTTAGAAATGCTAGATGGAATTAGGCACGGATTCTCTCATGGAGATTTTATCATGACGGAACAAGACTTTCAGCAATATGAAGTTTTGAAGGTAACTGCGATATTTGAAACCACTTTTATAGTTACAACTACAGAAATAAACGAAATTTAAAATCATTCTTACTTTTTCCAGGACAAGGTAGAATATTTAACAGAAGCAGTTGACTTTTTGAAGCTAATAGATAGTGCTATTGAAATGATGATTGAATTGCTAGAAACCACATGTATAAGTGACATGCAGGAGGCAGTCTCGTTTTTTATCTCAGCGTATCAATTTAATATTGACAATTCAGAAATTGGTGTCATGGGTAAGTTTTTTTATGTTAAACATATTAGGTTACCCAGTTAACTAAATTAAATTATAAACAATAAAAAGGCGTCAGATTTTTTATGCCTTAGGGGGTGCTTATGTTGGAGCTTGGCTAAGAGTGGCGATACTAGCTGCAAAAAATCGTTGCTTGGCTACTAAACGTGAGTTCGACGCGTCGCGCCAATATAAACTGTTCAACAGTAACGCGATTAGTTGCGTGGACGGCGCCACGCGGAGCTCCCGGCTCGGACGGCACGAGCGGCAAAATCAAACAAATGCAAGGAATGCACGTGTCATACGTAGACGGCTTCTCGCGACGATAGCGGCACATCCCTCTCGAGCGACACTACCGGTCAAACTATTTGATTTTGCCGGTCAAGCCGCACGAGGCGCCGCTGCTTCAGTTGAGCATTGAACAGTTGGATACCGAAGGGTACTATTTACCTTGAAGAATTCCAATTTTTAGACGACATGGGTAGTACTTTTACGGAATTGTTGATAAGTCTAGTACAAAACCGCCGCACACAAAACAGGTATAAACTTGGCAATTATTTAAAAAAAAAATAAGTAATAATAAAAACGGTGGTATTTGGCTGCAACGAAGCACACCTATTGAGGTATAAGAAAAACGCATTCAATTCCCGTGATAAGAACTCCGATCGTTTACTAGCTGTAGCAAATGATTGGAAAAATTTCAAACTGCTTGCTAATTTTAAATAGATAGCATAATCTATACAGTTATTAATATTTTGTTAGTGGTTGTGTGAGTTTATATTTTGAATTTTTGGTATGGAGGGAGAAACTGCAGGTATGTATATTACCATCAATGTATATTTGTTTTAATATAGTTATGGTTAATTTAGAAAATAGCCTTTGTAAGTAGAAATAAAAGTTTTATAAAAAATTTCACATATAAAGCAATCAATTATAGTTTGATATTGAGCAGTATCGAGCATTGTTTTTTACAAGTAAAAATGTATTTTTCTTCTAAATATAACTTTTTTGCGAATTTTTGCGATTGGCATAGATGTTGCTTAAGATACATTGCAATGTTTTTATGTGATAAAAATTGTTTTTAAAATATTCGAATTTAAGTATTAATTTTATACACTTAATTTATTGCCGCTTGTTGCTTTTGTACGTCTCAAGAATGTAGTGTTTTTTCCTGTGTTTTTGCTGTTTGTGTTTTACCTACTGCTCTCTAAGTCGCTATTGGCACTATAAACTGCTTGGTTAATTGTGGAAAATCCATAACTGTGCCGTTTTGTGGTGAAATATTCCAGTCTTGCAGCGTGCAGCCGTGTTTATGTTTTGCCGATAAGGTCTATATTGGCTCGGATCGATTTCGATTTGCAAGCGTGTTTTGATTTTGAGGTTAAGTAGTGCTGGACCAACTATCGATATCCTCGAGTTACGCGAAGATCGACTCTCCTGAATCCGCTAAATCGAAAGTTAAGTAGTGCTGGGTCAAATTATCGATAAATATGTCTACGAGTTTCAAATGTTGCAAGAAGAAGGAGTTTGGAAACCTGGTCTGCACAGTGTGCTTTGCAGTATTTCACCCGAGCTGCCTGAAAAGAAAAAATTCCACAACTCTTCAGGGATACGAAATATATTGTTCCAATAACTGCGCTTTTTCTGCGGAAAATCAATAATACCGGATCTCGTATGAAAAAAAGATTAGTGATTTGAAGGAACAGTTGAACTCAAAACATATTCAGCTACAGCGTCACAAAAGATTATCATCAGACTTCTGCGCTGATGTTAGTGAGGCTCAGGAACAATACGAGGTTAAAATCACAGTACTAGAATTTCTCAGTTACAAAATAAAATTGTCTCTCTCACGGACAATATACAAGAGTTAGAAAAGACTAACAATTCTAATGCTCAAATAACTCAGAAATACATAGATCAAATTAGAATCTTGGAGGATTCGAAACTGACCCTATCCACTAAAATTGACAACCTTCTAGAGGAGAATGACAAATGTCTACAAACCATTGAGTCATTGCATTCAACTTACAAACATCAGTACTCTCCTGCTCCCTCCATAGACACCATCGAGAAAATTATTTCCAAACAATTCATTAACATGAGCAAAGGCATTGAGAATGCCGTTCAAAGTCAACTGCTTAATCTTACAGATACGTTCATGGCACACCTCCAGGAAATGACCAACCAACAATCAGGACTCTATAACCAAACTTTCTACCGAAGTTAATAACCTCAAAGACTCGAATATCGATCTGATTAAAGTTGTCACTAAAATTCCACACAAGCAATCCAATCCAGTGGATACTTCACCTGACTGGTAGTGTGAATCTGACTGTACCTTTCATAGAGGTTGGCCTACACGATTCCTCTCCACTGCCCTCTGATGGACCTTCTAAGTTGGTTGTTAAGGCCAAAGATGGACAATATCATAAGAACAATGTGGTTAATCACAGCAAGGTTGGTATTTCTTCTCAGCATCACAGTGTGCGCGTCAACTCTCAACAAGGCCAGGTAAACATAAATATAAGGCGGGAAAGAAACGGTCTAATCTGCACTGGCCCTCCTAGAGAGCAACTACAGGTTGCAAATCCTCATATTGGCTCAGGTGAAAAGCTTGCCTACATTTACCTAGCCAATTTGAATCCCACCACATCACCAGAACACGTTCTGGATGTTGTGGACTCAAACATTCGACCTCTTTCTTCCTGTCCTAAGTTGAGGTCGAAGTTTGAGAGGCCTAGGACTGCTACCTTTAAGCTTGGTGTTCCAGAACATCTTAAGCCTCAATATTTGAGCAAGGATTTCTAGCCTACCGGATGTTATGTGGCCGAATTTAATGTCAGGGTGGGTGCACATTCTGATACTTATACCAGTTCAAGGGTTTTCCGGAATCGCACATACTCTCAAGTTGTAACATGAATTCATTCATTGTAAATAACATTGACAATAACTCTCAATCTATGTATAACTCTGTAAATCTACTAACATTTCCTAGTTCTAGTAAAGATAATTATATTTCAAATACTCCCGATCCACTGCCTAATTCCCTTAATATTTATTATCAAAATACAGGTGGGATTCGCACTAAATTAATCAACATTCTCCACTCTTCCACACAGGGTGATTATGATATCCTGGCTTTTACCGAAAGTTGGCTTGATGTATCCATTGTGACAAGTGAGTTTATCTCGACCAATATTTTTGAGGTTTATAGATGCGATCGCAATCAAATTGCCACTGGTCTGGAGAGAGGCGGAGGTGTAGTCCTGGCTGTAAATAATAAATTATCATCTTTTCCTCTGAAACTGGTTGGTTTGCGACCTCTTGTGCCTGAGCACATTGATATCATCGCCTCCAAAGTCTTACTAAATAACAAATATCTTCATATATTCGTTATCTATATACCCTCCCCGTGCTCTGTGACTGATCTTGAGGCGGTTTATGATTTCTTGATATTGCAAGATACTCTGTATGGTACAGATATCTTGATCCTTGGGGACTTCAATGTGACCGATTATGCTAACTACATTGATAATGACCTTCTTTCAACTGGTAAATTAACCATGCATCTCAATATTATCAATTCTCATAACTTTAGTCAATTCAATGGTGTAAAACACCAACAAACGCCTATTAGATCTCGTGCACTTTAATGGCACTGAGTGCAGTGTTAAAAAAGCCATTGACTTGATTAGCAACGAAGTTCCGCATCACCCGCCACTGCTGATCAATGTTTCCTGTATGACAACTAAAAATTTCTCAAAAAAACATAACGTTAATATTCCTTTAGATTTTATATTCCAATTTCGAAAAGCAAATTTTACTAACCTATATCGGGAATTGCTTCTCATGGACTGGTCACCCATTTACCAATATACCGATTTGAACTTGGCCTGTGATGAATTCTATAACTTACTATTTGCCGCAATTGAAAACTGGGTTCCGAGGTCAACGCATGCACAGAAGTTTAAATATCCTCCTTGGTACACCACCGAAATTAAGAGGAATATTCTCTTAAAAAATAAACTTCATGCACGGTATAAAAACCATAATGACTTCTCTGCCTATCAGGAGTTTTCATTAATTCGAGCTCTAAATAAATAAAAGAGACATTGAAGCATGTCTCAAACTAACCCAAACAAATTGTGGTCTTATTTAAACACTAAGCTGTCGAAATTTAATCAAATTCCTAATGCTATGGTATATAATAATGAACATCTTGCGGATACCAAACAAATTGTTGATGCTTTCTCTGACTATTTCCATAAATTCTTTAACCCTCGGAATGCTCCAGTAGCCCATTCCCCCAATATTAATGTCACTTATCCCGTCATTGATATACCTTTCTTCTCAGAAGAGGAGGTTTTTGGTACCCTAAAAACCATGAAAAACAAAATGACTTGCGGGCCTGATATGATTCCATTTTACCTTTTTAGAGATTGTGCTCAGGTTCTCAGCGGGCCTGTCACATTTCTGTTTAATCTCCGCCTGTCAACTCAATCGATTCCTTTAGCCTGGAAACGTTCAAAGGTGACTCCTGTTCTCAAGAAATCCGACAAAGCTGACGTTACTAACTATAGACCTGTTACATATAAGCAACTTTTTGAAATGCCTAGAAGTGCTTGTCCACAACAGAATATTCCATAGTATAAAAAACAAAATTTCTCCTTGTCAGCATGGTTTCTTGGAGAGACGCTCCACTACTACAAACTTGGTGATTGCCTCGCAGATTATCGCTGAATCCCTGGATGGCACTTCCCAGATGGATATTATCTACACAGATCTGTCGAAAGCATTCGACAAACTGGATATTGGCTTACTTCTGGACAAGTTAAAGGCTTTTGGCTTTTCTGATAACATGGTACTGTTCTTTCGTGCTTGGCTTTGTGACAGGTCACAGTTTGTTGTTGTTAATGGGGTTGCGTCTCGGGATTATTCTTCTACCTCTGGAGTTCCTCAGGGGTCGGTTCTTGGGCCCCTGTTATTTGTTATATTTATGAATGATGTGTGTGAACTACTTGGCTCTCTATGTTTTCTGTATGCAGATGATCTCAAGCTTCTTTATCATATAAATTCTATCAACGACTGCCTAATACTTCAAAAAGATCTTGACTCACTAATTAATTGGTGCAAATTAAATAGGTTAGAGGTGAACATCGATAAATGTCAGGTACTATCATTTACTCTCAAGTCTAACCCAATTATGCACCACTGTTCCATAAACAATACACGTTTACCTAGGTCAGAACATTTTAAGGATCTTGGTGTAACCTTTGACGATAAGCTGACATTTACAAAACATTACGAAAATATAATTAGTGAAACATCCATAACTCTCGGATTTATTACCAGACTTAGCCATGAGATTCACGACATTGATACTCTTAAAACTTTATTCTGTTCTTTTATAAGATCAAAACTAGAATACGCCTCATTAGTTTATGGTCACCAGCATACGTTGCACACATAGATGATCTGGAAAGGGTACAACGTAGGTTCTTAAAATTACTTTACCTGAGGACTCATGGTTCCTACCCACCTCAGGGATTTCCTGAGGAGAACTTGCTTCAAATGTTTGACATGCAGTCCCTTAAAACTAGAAGAGGCTACTCTTCCCAAGTATTCCCATTTAAATTACTTAATAATCTTATTGACTACCCTGATCTCCTAAATAAAATTAACTTTCTTGTTCCTCGCATGGGCTCCCGTCAGAATTTAACCTTTTCTTTGCCTAGAGCAAGAACAAATAAACTGCTCTTTTCACCCATTTATACAATGTGCAAAACACATAATGCTTTCGGCAACAATGTTGACATATTCAATAGTTCTATCGCTGAGATACGGACTCTCTTCAAAGAACATGATCCTGACCGTGCATCATGACTCTCCTTATCCTGACCTACCTACTGCTAATACCTCCCTATTATTGATTTGATTTGTTTTATTCTTTTTTATTGTAAATTGTTATTTTATAGTTCATGATGTTCTACTTGTGATTATTGGATACTTTACTGTAGATTATTGTATGTATTTCATAGTTTTAAGCTTAGTTAGGTACTCTGATTATCTTTGTAATCCTGCTTTGTAATTGGGTCCCAACCTGTTAGCAGTGTAACTAAATAAATAAATAAATAAATAATTTAAATCGCCGTTTTTGTAGGAATCAGCTCCAACAAACCCTAAAAATTCCCGATAACCAACTTGGGGATTTACATATTAAACTGGCGCATACCAGAATTTAAATCTAAGTGGATGACTATACACCGATCATCAGAGCGATTTCTTAATTTGACTAGACACAAATATTTCGTTTACTGTCAATGAGCTACCAAAATTACTTCATCAAGGGCGTGGACGCCCAATAATTTCATTTGATAACAGCACAGAACGAAGCAAACGACAGAAAACAGAATATCTACTAAATATAGCTTCTACCTCAGAATTAACTTATGCTGCACAGGGTATGAGAACTTAGTCAATATGCAGCCAATGAGAATGAATGGTGAAGATGCTCGTGCCCTATTGGTTGACGCCAAATTATCAAGGCATCAATACAACCTGATTCGAATGAGCAGTCCAGATTGATTTCCATCTTATAAAGTCATACTATCCGAGAAAAAGAAGTGTTATCCGGATAAAAATTACATTCATGTAACTGAAACCTCTGTGCAAGTAGAACTTCAAGCCCTTGTAGACATTACTGTCAAACGGCTCATTTCAGTGCAAGAAAGTGTGTGTCAAAGTTTAAATAATGAACTATGTTGAGGTTTGGAACCTTCGGCAACATGCACTAAATCGGAGTTTTATCCACAATACCGAAACAGAATTATTGGATTCGACGCGCGTTTCGCTAACCATGTTAGCATCATCAGGAGATGATTAAAACTAAATTTAAAACTCTACCTAACTCGCTTTTATACTAAATGTTAGCTTAATCAAGGGGAACCAAAGGAACCAATCCTGGAATCTCACTAGTCACGCTTGATCAACCAATACAATGGACTATTCGCTATGCGCGTTACACGACGCGACATCTGGTGGTACAAAATGTGGCGAATTTCTTAGATACGCAACACGTCAAGTACATCGGAAACGATTGAAAATTCAAGAAAAATTGTTGATTTTAGTGCAATATAATTAGTTCTGCAGATAATACGTTGTCATATGAGAATATTTATCGATTCGACTGAAAAAAGGCAAGGTCGATATTGAATTTTGTGTGTATTCAGCATAATACTAAAACTTTGTAGGTTATGAAAGTGTAAACCTGAGAATATCATAATAATAGCATTGTGAAATTGATACGATTAAAAATTCGATTCATGAAGTTTTACTGAAATTACTTTAGAATGAATGAAGACGATTCGATCGAAACTGAAATTAAGTTGTTAAATATATTTTTCGGGATTATTAGTGCTGTCCATTGCACTAATCATAAGAACCGGCTTCGAAAATATATCACACAGGTTATGATACTTACACTTGTTTGTTCTGGTGTCATATGAGCACCGTCGATTTTGAAGCATTTTTTGGGTTCTATGGAAAGATTATATTAAATGGGACACATTAACACAAAAAAAAATTGCGGATGAAGTACATTTTCTCAAAATAAATTGAAAATTAAAATTTAAATTTAACATACATTTTTTCCTAATAAACACAATTCCAGTACACTCTGTCCTAAGGTATGATCGCAGAAGGTTAATAATAACATGGTATAAAGCTTCTTTTCATACAAATTGCAAATAAAACTGTTTTTTTGCACTTTAAAACCATAATATAATATTTATGAGATAAACGTCAACATGACTATTTCTTAGAACATTATTAGGTATATAGGTTGGCTTAGCACTGCTCAGCTGGCTGTTGTACGGGTAGATGTTGCCAAGTGTAATTTCTATTTGGTTCTAAAATACAACAGCCTCGTGTTGAATATGTTTCAAAAGTACTCTGGGACGAAAACTTCTTATAAATAATGATTCTTAATTGCTTTGTTTAATAAAATAACAATAATTCGAATATATGATTTACTAGAATTAGATGTTACGCTAGAAGGGGGTCACTTTTAATAACAAGTCATATAAACTAATTCATTTAGTTTATTGAAATAGATACAAATTTAAAAGATCATTTGGATTAGTTTAAGAGGGTATCACGCGTAGTGTGTTTGTTTTGTTACTTTGAATTAATTTTAATTTTGTGATGGGCGGGGTTGGTCAAGCGCGTAGCGCGCTCGCCTCAATGCGCTTCTTTGGCTAAATAAAGTTAGTTTCGAATATTTTTGCTTAATCCGGAATACGTTAATTAGGGTTAGTTTAGGTTAATATGGGTTAGTTTTGGTTAGTCTGGGTTGGTTTTGCTTAGTTTATGATAGCGAAGAGAAAAGGTTGCGTAGCGTGCTTTTCTTTTTATTTTGGTTAATTAGGGTTAGTCTGTGTTAGTATGGGTTAGTTTTGGTTAGTCTGAGTTAGCTTGCGTTAGTTTTGGTTAGTATGGGTTAGTTTTGATTAGTCTGGGTTGGTTTTGCTTAGTTTGAGATAGGGAAGAAAAAAGCGCGCGTAGCGCACTTGTCTTTTTAGTTTGTATTACTCTGGGTTGGTTTTGGTTAATTTAGGTTAGTGCTGGCTAGTTTGGGTTAGTGTTGGTTATTTTGGGTTAGCTGTGGTTGATTTATTGGCAAGCGTGCGTAGCGCGCTTCTCTTTTAAAATTATTTTATTTTATGACAAATATACTTGATCTAGGGCATTTACTGGGAAATGAACAAATTGAGTCGACAGTGTACCGTAAGTAAACTTTTATTACTTATACATACATGTATGGCTAAACAGCCAGGTTTAGTTTTGCTTAGTATGGGTTACTTTTGGTGGTGTGCGCTTGTTTAGTTACTTTCACAAGTTGTTATTCTACTTTATGAAACATGCTCCTGGACTTGGCAATTTGCTTACTTGAAAATCAAGAAGGTTAGCCAAGTCTGACAACATTGCAAGTAAATTGTCATCATTAACGTCATATTGGGAGAGTTTTCGCATTTAAATGTCACTAAACAGCCTCAGTTCTGAAATTTCTTTTTCAATTTTTGGCGTCAAAAGTGCTTCATCCGCAAATTTTTTGCATTAATGTGTTCCATTTGATGTAATCTTTCCATTGAACCCAAAAAAAATCTTTAAAATCGACAGTGCTTATATGACACCAGACCCTTTTCGATGTATTCCACGTGTATATTTGTATAGTAGCGGAATAAAGTTCCAAATTTCTCCGACTCGCGCGCGCGATCGTTCGTCATTTCTCCCACTACCCTAACGCACAGAGCGAATACGGAATAGGCCCTCTATCTCTATTTAAACTATTCTTACATTTAAAATTAATTCATAATATAACTGATAGGAGATTATTAGATGCATATGAAAGTACGGAAATTATTAAATGTAAGAATATTTTAAATAGAGATAGAGGGCCTATTCCGTATAGTCCATTGTATTGGTTGATCAAGCGTGACTAGTGGGATTCCAGGATTGGTTCCTTTGGTTCCGCTTGATTAAGCAAACATTTAGTATAATGCTTGATGATGATGCTAACATGGTTAGCGAATCGCGCGTCGAGTGCAATAATTCTGTTTCGGTATTGTGGATAAAACTCCGTTTTAGTTAAATAATGAAGACCAAAAAGCCCCCACTTTGGTAACAAAGTGGGGGTTTGGCGGTAGTTCGGGCCACACTGCTTATAAACAAGCTTTTCATGGACCAGATAAAGATGACTCATCAGTTTTCATAACAGCTTTGGTACCTTTTTGTCTTTTGTCAACTGATGCAGGAAATCAAAAAATTATTTGGCAAAATCCGCCCTTCATCCCCGAGGTACTGCAAGCCCTTAAAGTTTTATTTTTTAAAGGAATCCACACAAACATCTTTGGAGGAGAAAAACCGTGTTGAGGAAGAAATAAAAAATGATAAATATTATTTTGTTGGTGAGCCATAATTTACTTTTTACAATGTTTGATGGGAAAGTGTGTAACGCTCTCACGGAAACAACGTCAACTCAAAGTTGTTATATCTGCAACGCATCATCAGAAGATTTTAATTCAGTAGATAGAATGATTGAAAGAGAAATTAAAACAGAAAATCTTCAACTTGGAATCGCAGAATCATTCAAGAAAATGCAGCCGCAGGAAATGAACCGGGGACATTTTAAATTTATTTTTGTTGAGTTCGGACCCCGTAATTTCTTCCAAAAGAAAAAAAATGCAGTCTCTTCCAAAAGACGCCTTAGATCTGCTATTAGCTCCTACATTTACTGAATGTTTAAAAGACAGCACTACTGACAGTTGCAACACGTTTTTCTGATTGGAGTTAAGAGGAAAAGTAAAGAATTTTTAATTTTTTTTTGATTAATTAAAAAGGAACCTAGCCCCGGAGAGTCGTATTGCAAGCCCGACCCTTGTCGTGGGGTCCAGACAAAGGAGTTCTTGTAAAGCGATGTTCAAGGTGTTTCCAGTTGTACGACGAACTGGTGCGCTCCTGCCGTCTGTCGTGACTGTCTGACAGGCGTTGCCAGGGGCGGGATGAGGCGGGCCAAATCCTGGGATCATCTGCCGTGGAAGTATCTGTAAAACCGGGATTATCTCGGCCACTTGTCTGCGGTGTTCCAGACTCTCCAGGTTCCGGGTCAACTCTGGGTAGCCGACGTGACGCACAGCTCTCTTCTGAATGGAATCCATCAGCTTTAGGGTGTGCTTTGGTGCGGCACTGCAGATGTGTGAGCAATTTTCTAAGCACGGTCTCATCTGCGCTTTGTAGAGCAAGACCAACTGCTGCGGTGTATACAGTTTTTTGTTGCGAAATAGCGCAGCAAGCTTCTGGGAGGTCGATTTTGCGATGTTAGCAACGTGGTCATGCCAGGACATATTGCTGTTGACCGAGACACCCAGTAGTCCGATTGACGAGGATGAAGGAATGGTCGATCCAGTCATAATGATGTCAGGGCCCCCCGTATTGGACCTCTTGGTAAACATGGCTGCTTGGGTTTTTGTTGAATTGAACTGGACCAAATTTCTATCGCCCCAAGTTTGAACTTTCTCCAGGTCTTGATTAATTGCTGTAATCCGCTCCTGTCTGCGGTAAGAAGTATCAGTCGCTGGTAAAGGTTTTCCTGTTCTAAATTGGGAGACAAGGTACTGTCATCTGCAAAACTATAAATAGGATTATTTGTTTCGGTTAGCAGGTCATTAATATAGATGATGAACAGACGAACAGCAGATCAACTGCAACATGCAGAGATCGGTTCTTGGCAATCCAGCTGCAGAGAGAGGCTGGCAGTCCGAAGGACGGCAGTTTGTTGAGCAATCCGTCATGCCAAACTCTGTCGAATGCCTTCGAAATATCCAACGCAATCGTTCGAGACTCGTTCTCAATTGCCCTACTCCATATATGAGTGACATAGGCCAATATATCTCCTGTCGATCTCTCTTTGCGAAAGCCGTATTGATTAGCGCTGATTATTCTGTTGTTCTCGAGGTACTTGAGTAGCTGCTGATTGACTACACGTTCCATGACTTTGGAGATTATGGGAAGCAAGGCAATTGCGCGATAGTTTGAGGGCGTGCTTTTCTTTCCTTTTTTTTGGAACAGGTTGCACTCGAGCGACTTTCCAAGAAGATGGGTAAATTCCTTTTCGGTAAGACAGATAAAAAAAAGTCTGGGAAAAAACGGGTGTTAGTTCGTTAGCGCAGTTCTTTAACACGATGTTAGGTATTTCGTCCGGTACTGATGCCTTTTGCGTATCTAGTTCTTTAAGGATTTTACGAATATCACGATGATGAAACTTGACTTCTGACATGGTAGTGTTGATGTTCCATAAGGTGGGGAGAGCGTTGCCTTGGGAGACGTCTAAGGTAGAGTGCGATGGAAACATTTGGCGAGGATGTTTGCTTTTTTCCTAGGCTGTAGTCGCCGTGATGTCGCGTTCGTCTGTCAAAGGTGGGAGAGACGTTTTTGTAAAGTTATTACTTTATGTCTTTGCTACCGACCAGAAATTCCTGAGGCCACTGGGGCATTGCAAAAGTTTATTCCTGATGCTTTGATTGTGTTTGTCCTTAGTTTCGCCGATCACACGTTGCATTCGTTTCTCGCTTCGACAAAATAATTGCTATTTTCAGCGGTCTGATTTTGCTGCCAGTACTTGTAGGCTTGCTGTTTCCTACCTACAGCTCTTTCGCATCTTCTGTCGAACCAGGGGATTTCCTTTTGACGGTAACTTGATGGAATTTGGGATGTATGCTTCCATTCCTAAGGAGATTACTTGCGTAATCTCTTCGCAGCAGACTGGCGGGTCATCAGTGCCAAAGCAGACGTCGAGCCAAGGAAAATCTAGGTAGAATTCCCTTAGATCGTCCCAGTTTGTAGAATTGTAATGCCAGATTTTGCGAGGCGATGGTGGATCCTTCTATAGAAGTGGCAATTCACAAGCCGTTGTGTTGTGAGTGGACAAGAATATCAGCTAATTTTCAAGAAACAAGAATATACAGGGTGTCTATTTTAAATGCGTACACTATTGCTATCTCCGAAAAGGTTCGAGTTACAAGGTCGATTATTTTAGAAAAAAGTTGCAACGAACGCAACTGCAGAAATCACGCAAGACACTACTGCCGCCTCTGCTGGTCAGGTCGCGCTACCCGCGGGTGACGGGACTACTGGCCGGTCCAACAGATGGTTTAGCGATGCTCCAACATAATCGTACCCTAATGTGGACAATCGGCGCATGTCGCACTTCTGAATCTATATCATCGAATAACTCTTAACTTTAGTTTTGTAGTATATCTTCATTTGCCTGAGAAAAGGTATAGTGTCTTTAGTATATAACCGCGTTTAAACTTTATATTTCATAACCTGTTTTTAGCTATGCTGCAAATGATGCAGAGAAATGAGCAAGATCGGAAAGATATGATAACAGAAGCATTCAAAACTATTTACTTGAAAACGAGTGCCTCAAACATGCAGTAAGTATGTAAATAAACATGTCTTATCAATCAAGAAATTAAAATTCATTAATTGGTTTGTGCAAATTCAGTTTGCATTTACTTCAATTTTTATTTTAAAGAAGTTAGCACATCTGAAGGTGAAAGTGACTTAGTATTAAGTATTTCAAAATCCAGGTTTTTATTAATCTTTAGTTATGGATAATTAAAATATATCGCTACGTTGAATTATTCAAAATGCGGAAATATCGTGGGCGCCTAAAGTCCCCAGTATTAATAATTAACATACACTAATTAGGCTGGACTGACTTAAAATGCTCCGGGAATCTCCAGTGATTTGGTCAAATGCGCTAACTGTGAGCAAAACCACAGATCGACAAGCATGGTTTGTCCGATATTTCTCTTCCACCTGGAATTTTAAGCCAAATAAGCCCGCCTGGCTAAACTATCCCCAAAAAGTCAGTCACATCACAAGACAGCCCTCGACTACGAAATCAAGTTCCCAGCACCGACGACTTGAGGACCGCTAGATACTATGCTAGGGTTAGTAACAGCGTTCATTCCAATAAAGGCAATCCTAACCCTATAAATAATGAAGATAGCACTAATCCTGGAAATATCGTAAATGTTCTCAACCAGCTGCAAAGTGCAGTCGAAAAAATTAGTACTTTAGGGAATACTTCGCAATTAATTCTAGCGCTCGAGCTTGAACTATTATACACCTCCATGTGCTTCTTTCGGCGGAGCTACCGAAATACCATATTTAATTGATAAATTACACAACTTTCAGCTCTTTCTAAAGATTTCAGAAATTTCAGGTAATAGGAGTACAGGAGGCATTCGCAAACGTGCTACCTAGTCATTATCCCACCACAATTGGGCCTTATCACCACAATTGTTCCTTCCCTCCCCACCTTGATCGGCCGATTTGGGGTGTTTCTATCAATTTTTTATAATCACAATATCCAGCTCATCTCCTACACTGCAGGCAACACACAACACAGCTGAAAGGCGACTGCCCACGTAACTTGATTACAGGCATGGGCGCTATTATAAATCTAATTATTATAAAGTCTCTAATATTGGAGACAATGTTCTGTTTATTCTCTCTATTTGGTAATGTGTCAAAAGAAAAGAAAAAAATATTGCATGATGGCGCCTCCCAGATCAAAATACTCCGGAGGTAAAATAGCCTCCCATTCGGATCTCCGGGTGGAGACTGGCCTGGGGGGACCATCAGCCCTGAACGTCTCCAGGATAGAAAATAGACTGCGATTGGACTTCTGCAACATAAGAGGCATCAACACAAATATTAACTCGGTCCACCAGCACCTAACATCAAATAAGCCTCATATTGTAGCTCTATCAGAAACAAAAGTGAAATCAAGCACTACGTCATGTTCACTTGAATATACGCGGCTATGACCTTTACTCCCGATTTCGACATAACTCTAGATTGGCTGTTTTTATTCGAACAAGAAGAAACATACGAACCTAAGGACTTCAATGTCATGTGTTTCAAATTAAGCACAGTTGGAGCAACCGAATTCATTTGTTGCTTGTGCAGACCACCTAGCGGTCACAAAAATAACATTTCCAGAAAAATTAATTTTTAGTTTGAAACGCTACGAATTGACTATTTTATATTTCAATAAAACACATATTTCTGTGAATGTTTAGTATCGAAGTTGTAATAAGACAACGTGAACAGAGATATGTTTTTACTAAATTTTACTTTTTTTAACTTAAAAATATTCTCTAAATACCAAACGATCTAAGTCCAGTTAAAGGTGAAGGGTTCCTGTAAATTGGAAAATAATAAAAATTATTTTTTTGCTGAATTTATTGATTGACCAATTATTAAAGAAAGGGACATACCTAAGCGGGAATGCCCCCCCGCCAAGTAGGTGAGTTGGGGAATGGATTATGATGATGGGAAATTGGGAATTTGCAAAAACCATGAAACCAAGATTGAGCACTGGACCCCGAAATATCTTTACGGGCCAAAAAATGATAGTTGGGATTTTCAAGAAGAAATAATTGGGGAGGAAGTGTAATATCAGTGTTGTATGTCATTTCTTATTTTGAAAAAGTAATTTACAGCATATTGAATGTTGCACAGGATTAATTTCATGTGTAGAATTTTCATAGAGAAACTGGACTTAAATCACTTGTAAAAAATGGGTATGATGGAATAACAGATTTTAAGAATCGAAATGAAACTAAACTGAATGTTTGAAAATAAAAAAAAGTCGCGTGTAACACAGTACCCGTAATATAAGTGAATACTTCTTTACCGATTTAATACGGCCGTAACATTCCTTTTACGAGTTGAATATACCAATGGTCTGCCACTAGAACTCTTTTTTTATTACTTATAACAACCGATTTTCGTTAAAATTTCAACACGTGAATGCAGAAATGCATTGGCACCGTAATATCACGCCATATTTTCTATGGCGAATTTCATTGGCGCTGGGACTTAGATCGAGATAAAACGGCTAACTCATTTTTCACTGAAATGTGACTTAGATCGTTTTTCCCCCATGGTCTTCATATGGTTTGGCAAAAACTGCTCAAGAGCAGTCAATGCTAGAAATTCCTCCTGCCACAAATGGCGCCAAGATCCGACAACAGAAAATTGAAATATTTGCATCACGACTAGAAACCAGTGTAAGCGGACCATTGACGAGAGCAAGGAGGGATATAGCGAGCAGATCAAGAACAAGCTTCTCCACTGTCCTAACGGATCAAGATCCTCTTGGTCAGTTGCCAAAACTGTCAACCAGGGTTTCTCAAAGACGTCAAGCCCACCTTGACCACTGAAAAGCGGAAATGGCCAAAGAAAAAGCGAACATTCTTGCCGAAATATTTGCATCAAATTCTACTTAAGATCGTCAAGGAAAGACTCCCCCAACTATCCCAAGGGTGAATTCCTCAATGTCTGGTCTGGTATTTCGCCAACGCGAAGTGAAACGAATACTCAAAAGCCTAGACACTAACAAGGCCACAGGACCGGATTGCGTTCCATCAATACTGCGTAAGAAATGTGCTGCTGAACTAACAGCTCCACTATGCAGGCTTTTCTCCCTATCATACAGGAATACATGCTTTCCTTCTAGCTGGAAATGCATTCAGGTGCAACCAATCCCGAAGAAAGGTAAAAAAACCATTCCAAATACTACCGTCCAATTGCCTTAGTTCCCATCATGTCCAAAGTCATGGAGAAACTGATCAACGAAGGGCTCTTAAAATATCTCGGATTGGCAGGCATCATAAGCGATCGCCAGTATGGCATCTGCAAGACTTACGTGACCTACCTGTGGACCAAAGTCATCGAGAGCTACAGCGATTCTCGGATTGTTAAGCAAATTTACAGCGTACGGACTACCACCAGCACTGCTTCTACGGCTTGCTAATTTCTTAAGGGATCGAAGCATCCGAGTTGGTATTGATGGCATCTCTCGGAGGAATTTAAAATCAATGCCGGAGTTCCTCAAGAGTGTATATTGTCTCCCACACTGTTCCTGCTCTATATCAACGTTCTCTTAGACAGGACAAACAATAATTATATTTTCAGCTTTGCAGACGACAGCACTCGTATATCCTCATTCATGTTAGTAACGCGGATTCCGATGACCGCTGCTCGTTCCCAACGCGAGCGAGAAAATCAGATTGCTGTCATCAATGAGGATATGAACGCCATCGTGAAATGGAGTGAGGAAAATAATGTACAGTTTAACGCAGGAAAGACTCAAGCAGCTGTCTTCGCAAAAAAAAAGCAGACACCAAGGACCTGACTTATCAATGACAGAACAAACACTGACCCTGGCCTCATCCATAAACGTGTTGGGCATCAACGTAGAAAACAACATGTCTTGGCGTCATCATGTCACCAAAATCGCCAAGGCAGCAGCACAAAGCTAGGAGCACTTTATAGAGCGAAAAAGTTGTATACACCTCATCAGCTCTTACTGCTCTATAAGGCCCAGATAAGACCATCTCTGCAATACTGTTCCCATGTGTGAAGCTGGACACCCAAATACTTTCTCAATATATTGTACTCCATGCAGAGGAGAGCAGTCCGTCTTGTGGATGACCCAGAGTTGACTAAATACCTTGATATCGAACATCGAAGTTGTAAGATGGATCCCAGCCACTCCTGAAAACTATGACAGATTTGTCGGTGCTGTGGTTTCGACTGCAAAGAAGTGCATACCTAGAGGGTACCGGAAGGAATATATTCCAGGCTGGAACAATGAATGTGAAGAACTTTATAACCTCTATATGGAAAACGCTGACTCGAACACAGCTGATGACCTCTTGCAAATACTAAATGAAGCACGGAGAGAAAAATGGGTAAAAACAACACAGGAATTGGATTTCAAAAAATCGAGTAGACAGTCATGGAGCCTGCTAAGAAAGCTAGGAGGAAGTAGCCCACCGATCCGAGAAGACCACCAGGTAGCACCAGATCAGATTGCCAACAGAATAGTCACGCTATCCAGAGCCCCACGAGATAAAGAGCATACACGTAATGTAAAGAAAGAGCTCAAAAATATTCGTCGAGCAGCACCGCGCGAAACAGAATTCTCTCGCCAGTTCACCGCTGAAAAATTAGAGTCGGCTCTCAAAGAAGTTAAAACTGGCAAGGTGCCTGGTTTTGATGGAATACACCCTGAGTTTCTACTTCGATGTGGAAAGAAGACGCGGAAATGGTTGAACAACTTTTTCTCATGCATCTTAATATCTGGAAGCCTGCCGAAAGCCTTCAAAATCACTAAAGTAGTCGCTATACTGAAGCCGAATAAACCACGCGATAATTCAGAAAGCTACCGCCCGATAACACTTCTTAGTTGTTGCTACAAACTCCTAGAGAGGCTCCTCTTGAACAGGATAGGTTCACGAATCCTTGATAATATTCCACCGGAACAAGCAGGTTTCAGACCTAATCGGAGCTACACAGACCAAGTGTTAAGCGTTACTACGCACATTGAAGCAGGCTTCCAAAAACAGGAAAAACATCTGTGGTCTTTGTAGACCTTACTGCTGCCTACGACACAGTTTGGAAAGAAGGACTACTATACAAACTGTTCACAATAATCCCCTGTCAAACTACTCTAAAGCTAATCGGCAATATGCTAGGGGACGGATACTTCCGAGTGATTCAGAGTAATACTATGAGCAAACAGAGAAAACTAAATAACGGACTCCCCCAAGGGTCAGTATTATCCCCATGCTGTTCAATCTTAAATCTCTGACTTACCTGAAACTAACGCACAAAAGTTTGGATATGCTGATGACCTGGCTTTGGCTTGAAAATACTCTGACTGACGACATTAGTAAATTAAAAGAGTATTTCACAAAATGAAAACTGATGCCAAATTTTAATAAAACCGAAGTCTGTTGCTGCCACTTATATAATATGGCAAACCATGAAGTAGAGGTGCGTTTAAATAATGAATTACTCTATGTTGGGGTTTGGAACCTTCGGCAACTTGCACTGAAACTGAACTTTATCCACATTACCGAAACAGAATTTTTGCACTCGACGCGCGTTTCGCTAACCATGTTAGCATCACCAGGAGATGATTAAAACAGTTTTAATGGATATGTTTAATGTTGTTTTAATGTTATCAAGGGCTCCTTTATTAGCTGTAGTGGGTATTTTTTTTGGAGAAAAGTGAAAACATAATTTAATCATTATTTTTTACAATATTAGTAAATATTATATTGATTTCAGGCAACACTGTGTTTCAATCGCGAATAGACTTATCGGTCTTCTGAAGAGTGTTCCATCTACTAATATTGATGACTTAGAGTTAATTATATCAGAGTGGGTTAGTAAAGGTAAATGCACTTTTTTACTCTAGGTATATTGTGACAATTTTTCTGTAAATATCAACATAAAGACAGCTTGCGTAATAAAATTTGGAACTTTTTACATTTTTACATATTTAAGCATGTTATATTAAAATGTCTAAACTGTAGATAATATTTCATAAACTTTAATCAAGTGTGTGAGACATATGAGATGTCCATTTAGAATGTCAAAAATATTCTCTCAGAAAAACAGGATGAGACGTCTTTGTGTAGTTCTATATTCAATCGCATATAACACCATTGTTACAAACTTTTAAACATTCTAGGTATTCTAGACAATAGTATCATCGATATGTTTTGGCAATATTTCATAAAGAAGATACCTGTGTCTGATGAGGACTGTCATGCTAGTGTGGAACTTTTAAGGATGGCAGCTTTGAGTAGGAAAACAATTATTACGCGGAATATTAAGTTGGTTACTTCAGTAGGTGAGTCTTGGTTTTGTTGATCGAAAAATGCTAAAAGCATGGAACTTCGTACGCCAAAAGAAACGTATAATTAGGCTACAGTAGAAACGAAAATTCGTATTCTTCGCCTTATTGTGTTTATTTCTAGGTTGCATAAGTAACTGCCCGGTTTAGAAGTAGGCTGGAAAGTTCTTATATAATATACATTGCAGGCTTCTTTTATTGAAGGACTTTTTTAAGCTATTTTTATTTAGGGCCACTCTTAGGATTTTGTGGTATAACCAAGTTGGAATATCAGTACCATATCAGTTAAAATTTTGGGGATGAAAATTTCACTTTGACAGTTATTAAGCCAGTCAATCGCATGGGATTAAAAGTGAGATTTTTAAAATGCTGCCCGGAATCTTTACCTGAAGGTGTATGGACTAATAAAAATTAAATGCCTTCAACTTACTATATCAAATGTGCGAAAGTTAATCCAAACTAATTTGTTAACTACCTTTCAGCTTTTGGAGAAATGGGTCAGAAGAATTTAGCATTTTTAGGAAGCGCTTGCAATTTTCTTGCATTAGCTGGTAAGGACAGAATCGACATTACATCATCTGATAGTCCTTTTAAAATTGCAGCCGAGGATGAGATATTTAAGGATTTGCTCGGAATTTTGTCCGCAAAGTTCTTTTCACCCGATGAGTTTTATCACCATGCCTTATCGGGTGCTTTTGAGTTTATTTACAAGGTAATGAATTCTGCTTTAGAATTGACTATCATTGACATGCTACCAAGAAATGCAATTTGGGATTCTTTATAGGTTTGCGGTAAACCCGACGAACTTTGTGAACAGTTTATAAAGGAGATAATAGAAAAAATATCAACCAATCCACCTCGGGAAGAGGCAATTGATCGCTTTGTATACATACGCCTATGCCAGCTAATGGGGATAATAGCAGTGAAACACTTGGACTATTTGGATGAAACAGTTTATAAAGAGTTGAAAAGAAGAGAACATTTTCACAGTACAAGGGATAAAGATAAAAATAAGAAGAAGAAGAAAACTAGAAATAACAAAAGTGTCAGCAATTCCGTTGTAGTAGGTAACAGCACTATAGATAATTCGTCTTTAGCAACTACAGTGGTAAGTAATATATATAATATAACACCGATTTTTGTCTCTTCTAGGCCATGACTAATACTTAGATTAAATGAATAGTTTCTGCGGTAGGATCCTCGTGAAACATCGTTGAATAATAATACTAGGGATAATTAGTACACAGCTTATAGATCTTTTAAAATAATTTAATAAGATATTTTTCTCTACATATGTTTCGGCTTGATGATGCCTTTATCAAGAGTAGTTGAATACTAAAAACTAAATTGTTATACCCTACTAAACCGCCTTACGGTATTTTGTTTTTATTGCACTGTCAATTATGCAGGTGTTTAAAGAGCAGGTCAGTTGGTCGTTCGTATTTAAAACGTCTGTTTTTTGTGACTTGTGTTTCTAGGTACTCCAAAAGGTTTAGCCTTTTGCTTTTTGTTTCGGTATGTAAAAGTTTGACATTATTCGTATCTATAAAATGGTTATTTTCTATACAATGTTTTGCTAAGCCAGAGTTTTTAATATTATGTAAAATCGATTTTTTTGTGTTCTTTAATCCTAATATTTAAGTTTCGACCAGTTTGTCCTACGTATACAGCTTCACAGTTCACACAATTTATTTTGTAAACACCAGATTTAGATTTTTTGTCTTTATTGCTTATTAGTCTTCTCCCTAGATTATTCTTATTAACCTGAATTGTTTTACAGCCAAATTTATTTAATTTTTTTGAAACTTTATCTGTAATTTTCGAAATATAATTGATAAATCTAAACGGCTCCTTTTCTAATTCTAATGTAGGGTTATAAAATTGTTTAGTTAAAATGTTCTTCTGCTTTTTCTTTAATAATTTATCAATCAAAGCGATCTTATAACCGTTATTAATTACAATCTGTTTGATAATGGATACTTCTTTTTGGAAACTCGCCGAGTCTAGGGGAAAGCTGAATAGTCTATGGATGAGACTATGAAAAGCAGAAAGTTTTTCTTGCCAAGATTGGTTATAGTCTTTGTGAATAATTGCATCTGTTGTTGTTGGTTTCCTATATATATCAAATTTAAGCGAATCTTTATGTCCAAAAAGTTTAAAATGTTGTTAGATTCTTTTTCCATGGTGAATTGAATTCTATTGTTTAGGGAATCTAAAAATGTTAAAAAGGTATCTAAGTTTCTGTTGGTTCCGGAAAGGATTCAAAATATGTCATCCAAATATCTACCCTAATAAAATATATTTCTGATTAATGTTGTTAATGTGTTGAATAAATTCTATTCAAAAACAGTCATAAAAATATATCAAATTAAGTCAATTCGTTACGAATGTTGGGGAAACACCCCAACGCGTGTATAACTTTCGTTTTTCACCGTATAGTTTGGTGATAACACCCTGTATGTATGTAGTATAAATGAGCCATAATTAATCGACGAATATATTTATTTAACTCCAGGAAAACAGAAATTTCTGCATTTAAACCAGCATATGTCAGTTCTTCATTACCCCTTAGTCCAAACCTGGATGGTCGATTCCATTATATAAAGCTAAATGTCAATCCGTCAATTCAATCGTGTGTAATCGTTTTCAATTTAATATATCCGTGTCTCCGTCAGTGTTCAGTAAACAGCAGTGTGTCAAAGAAAGAAAGAAGATGTTTTCACCCTATAGATTAAACAGACGCGTACGTAACTTTCCCGCGTTATTGTCCCTCCCGAGCTCGTAAGAAAGATCATATTTCAGTTCAGTTCAAGCGTTCACTCGAATAGTAGTAAAACGTGCTGTTTTCGCTCTGGCCAAAGGTCAAATTTCTTTTGGGCCACTTTCTCTTCTTGTATGTACAGATATTTGTGGAATATCTGGTGTACCTCAGTAATCTTTCTTCACACTTGGACAAAGACCTCATTTGGGCGTTTTAAACGCAATTCTAAGAGCATGCCGAATCGTAGCGTCTCTTTTGAAGAAGCAGTAACACAGGTAACACTGTAAAATGGCGTCTGCAAAGTAGAGAGAATCTATTCCAATCCCAGCTGATGGAATTCAATGTGTAAAGTCTAAAAGGCTACCCCTGAGTACGATAATAGTGGAAAAACGAGAATATCAAGGATCAAGGTATTTGTAGAGTGATTTGATGAGGAAGTTGAAATTTTTAAAGACAAAAGTTTCATTTTAAATTAACAAATCAAAACTTTTTAGTAGATATTAACTATTAAGAAATCTTTTGTATATTTATTTTCTATGTGTGAAAGGATGAATGCTTGAAATTAATGTAGAAAATGCTGTTTATTTATATTTATAATATTCAAATGCAATTTACACCTGCATTATTAAATTAAATCAAACCGAATACATGTTTCAGTTCATCCTATAGATATAATCTCACTACCCTATGGTAATACAGTTTATTAAAAGTGGTTAATTAATAATTAAGATACGTTTAACGAATATTTTACCAAAATTCATTAAATTCTATTCTAAGTATGCACGTAAAAACTTAAACATTCCAAATAACGCAATATTGGTTTCCTTTGATGTGAAAAGTCTGTTTAGCTCCATACCGTTAAACGAACTTTCACGTATTATTAACGGACTAATAGATCACTCTGATAATTCAGTAAAAGAAAAAAGCGATCTCAAATCTATAATTCGTACATGTATAGAACAAAATTATTTCCAGTATAATTATGAAATATTCAAACAAATTAATGGTTTACCAATGGGCTCTCCAATTTCACCTTTATGTGCCGAGATTGTTATGGCTGATTTTGAACAGCATTTATTCAACACCAACAATTCATTAATCAGAAATATATTTTTTTGGGGTAGATAATGTGGATGACATATTTTGCATCTTTACAGGAACCAACAGAAACTTAGATACCTTTTTAACATTTTTAAATTCCCTAAACAATAGAATTCAATTCACCATGGAAAAAGAATCTAACAACGTTTTAAACTTTTTGGACATAAATATTACAAAGACAAGAGATTCGCTT
>MU189873.1:0-17836 GCA_016904865.1 Pissodes strobi | reverse complement strand
AAAGACTCTAACCAATCTTGGCAAGTAAAACTTTCTGCTTTTCATAGTCTCATCCATAGACTTTTCAGCTTTGCCCTAGACTCGGCGAGTTTCCAACAAGAAGTATCCATTATCAAACAGATTGCAATTAATAACGGTTATAAGATCGCTTTGATTGATAAATTAATAAAGAAAAACAGAAGAACATTTTAAGAAAACAATTTTATAACCCTACATTAGAATTAGAAAAGGAGCCGTTTAAATTTATCAATTATAGTATTATTAATACTTAGATTGTTGCGTTTTTTGTACTTTATACAATATAATCTAATTCTTAGAAAGTACCTTTAAAGTTTTAAGAAATATATTATCTTAGTATTTTAAATTATATTTTTCATTGACAAAGTCTTGCGTCACAATTGATACAAACATTTAAGTTAACACTGATGCTTAGTCAATGGAAATATATAATACATTCTTTATCTAAGGTTAATGAAAATATATTCAGAGTTGGAAGAATATTCAAGTCATACGAGTTTGCTTCAACGCCAAGAAAATAATAATAAAATGTTAAATTTAAAGCAGTGAAATGCTATCTGGTCTTCAACCAGTGATGAATCATAATTGAACTGGTCACATCTTTCTTTTATAGGGTGACGAAAGCAATTTGGAAGGTGCACAAGCCGAGGACGAAGACGCAGAGTTTATTTTGCGCGTTTTAGAGCGAAACACAGTTACGGGGACAGGTCTTTTAGGGCAACTTGCGCACATCGTTATTAATATTTGTGAAAAACCAGACATTTATCATGACATCTATTTACAAGGAGCGGCGGTTACTGCGTTAATAAGGTAGAATAATTTTTTTTCATAAAATAATACCTTTACTTACTTACTTTTATATGGTGAAATAATTAATTACCAAGGCTAGTCTAGCTAAAATAAGTTTTCCTTTAGTAATAGATTCAGTTTTTACTAATATTATTTTTTGCTAAGGTTTGCTAATGTTTGTAATAATAGATCAATGTGCAGTTTAAATTTAAAGGTTTTTATCTATTATGAAGCCTATGGATTTATGGTTAGACTTTTTAACCGTTATATTTGCTGATTCATTTGGGAATTTTGCTAAATAATGTGGTTATAGGAACAGATTATTTATGTACAGTATTAGCCATTTGCAAATAAATGTCTATAATGGAAAGCTGAATTAAAATGTCAGCACTAAATTAGTCACAATTTTCTCTAAGGCCTAGTAGACATTTTTATTCGGCGTAAGTTGTGTTTTCTAGATAAATGTTATCAACACTTCATCATACTACATCACAGTTTTGTATCGCATAGCAAAAGGCATCTCAGTATTAGCAGTATTAGTACAGTGATTTTGAAAAAACATATGATGTAGTTCCATAATTATTAAGCTCCGTTTTTCAGATATATGCTGGTTTCAAGTGAATTCTGCATGAAACACATCCAACTGCTATTTACAATATTTGAAAAAACGAAACACTCTGAAATTAAAGTATCAATATTAGTACACTTGTCAGATTTATTGACAAGGTTCCCAAATATCATCGAACCATGGACATCCAGAATTTACGAAAGGTAAGAACCCTGACCTGGCTAAATTATCTTTTATTTTTTTTATTTATTCATGTTTCAGAATGACAATTACAAAATTGTATTGGAATAGTCATGCGTTAAGAAAACTTAAAAACTAAGCTAAAAACTAATAAATATCAAATGTACCTACACTAGTTTCAAAGACAAGTAGAATTTAAAATTTTGAGTTAACAACAGTAAAAAACACATACTAACAGAGAAAACTATGTAAAATTTTTAAAACACCATAACAATTAGATGAAATTTAGGACATCTATTCGTTCAATGAATATATACATTTAGAGATCTGGCAGTAGGTTATATAGCTTTAGGCCCATTACGTTGGGAGATTTATACATTACTTGAAATTTATAGAGCGGTATATAGAAGTTACTTGCATTCTAGTATTAGGTGGGTGGATGTGTTCAACCCTGATAAATTTGTCTTTATTTTTAAAGATATACAGACAACATTCAAATATATAAAGACCTGTCAGTGTCAATATATTAAAACTTTTAAACTATTCCCTACAGGAAATTCGATGTCTCACCCCTGCTATGCACCTTATTATCCTTTTTTATTTTAGAAACACATCCTTACACAAAGGTGAGTTGCCCCAAAAGCACACTCCATACCTTAAAATAGACTCAGCTTGAGCGTAGTATAACATAAGTAATTGTTTCTGCGTTAAAATATCCCTAAGATTTAACATAACATAAATAGCAGAATTTAATTTGGATATAACATGCTCACAATCAACTCAAAACATTGATCAACATATAATCCTAAAAATTTAACTGAACTAACACTATTTATTTTTTAATTTTTTATACTAACTTCAACACTCTCACAATGTCTTTGCCTAGTATGAAATCTAACAGTTTGTGTTTTAGCGGTATTAAAAAATAATGCATTACAAGAAAACCAGATGCATATCCAGCAATGCTGAATTTATTTGCTGGTTAAGGATTGCAAATTTGTTGGACAGTATTACCGAAGTATCATCTGCCAAAGACGTTACATAAGCATCCGAAATAACATCCGGTAGTTCATTACCATAGAGTAAGAACAGCACAGGGCCCAAAACAGATCCTTGTGGCACCCCTATACATGTGATAAGAAGCTCAGAACAAGCTTGCATTTTGGTGCCTCCAGAAGTATAGTTAATTGATACAAAATGTATTTGATCCAGTTATATGGCTGATCTTTGAAGCCATATGCAGCTAATTTTTTTAAAAGTATTAAATGATCTACGCAATCGAAAGCCCTGCTGAGATCAAAAAATATCCCAACAAGACTCTCGCCCGTCTCGACAAGGTGTACCAGTCCATCGTACAAACTTTCTGAAATGGTTTGTAACAGGCTTACACAATCGTAATAATGCCTTTTCCGCCGGCATAATTCAAATTCGTTTTATTCAGCATAAATAATTTTTCATGACGTAAAGTTTGTGATAAAATAATGAAATTACTATTTAAAAGGTATATATAAAATTTGGGTGGTATAGATGATGATTACTTAGATATTAGAAAATAAAATCAGGTCATCATGATAGAATTACGATATTAGAACTTGTATACTATCTATTTCTTCGATTTAACATATGTATTAAACGTCAAACTACACCGACAGAAAAGAAACCTCACACCCCATACAATGCCCTAAGCGAGACCAGAATAAATTGCAGTATGATAAAGGATGTTGAACAAGCAGATTAAAATAAATACACGCTTTCAATAAATATAATCTTCATTAGAGTCGCATTGATGTGGTTCAAAAAATTTCTTCAGGTCGTAAAAGCTGTTTTACTGTTTAAACTTCCTGTTTATATATCGAGGAACAGTGGCGGATTAACCCAAAAGGCCGCCCGGGGCTAACATCTCTGCCGCCCCTATCCTTCATACGAATACTTATTTATTTAGTTTCACGCGCATTTAAGTGTAATTTTATTAATTCGGAAATTCGACCTATCAAGGCCCATTTAAATATGAAATCTGGTAATTAAGGCAATTTTAAATATTTATAATTAACGTTTAAGTTTAATAATAGTATATAATATACGCATGAAACTGCATAATATAGTGTTATATTTAAAATATGCTATGCAACCAACAAAAACTTAAAAGTTAATTAATCGAGAATATTTAAACAAAATTAACAGAAATAGAAATAAATTAGCATAAACTAGGAGCAGTCATAAAAATAAAACACAAAATGGAGAAAACTGGCTATCCATAAAGTAGGCAAGTAATGAAAAAACCTTATATATTTACTTTTCTTGACTTGCGTCTGACAAATTCATCAATTATTGAATCAAAATGTTAACTCTTCCAAAAGATCACTGTTAATGCATAAATAGCAAGCGCCAGTGGCGTAGCTACCGGGTGGGCATGGGGGGCAAGGCCCCTCGGCGCCAAGAGAAATTAGGCGCCGCCGCCGCCGCTCCGAATTTATAAATACGCTAATGCTAACAATGCTCATGAGCTTAACTGAGTTTTTAAATTAGTTAAACTATAATACAATCAAAGATCAAGACCAAACTTAACCCAAACTTTTTATCCAACCAGTACATTGTGTGCCACGGTATTTCCAGAGAGGCTAAATAGCTTAGCAATACTAAGCATAGAAAATTAATTTGCCTAAAAAATTAATTTTGATCAAAGAATCGATCAATTTGCGTCGATTAAAAACCGAAGAAAGACTCTAAAGTTTAATTGAGTTTACAGATTTTTAGTTTGCGTTTATATTTAAATATGTATGTATCTGTTGGTTGGTTGCCATTTATATCTTTTATATTCCTGTAAATAAAAAAAATGAACGAGTCTGCTAGTACTTGAGACTGATGTGTAAACATATCCTATAACGACATCGGTTGTAAAAAAATGACAACAGCACGTTGTGTCCCCAAGCGGTCACCCATCCAAGTACTAACCACGCCCCACGTTGCTTAACTTCAGTGAGCGGACGAGAAGTGGTATTTTCAACGTGCTATGGCCGTTACCCATACATTTTAGCATGTTCATAGAATAAAACCAAACACATTCGCATTTATAATATTAGGATTCTTTAATAATACTTATTGGCAGCTTCGGAGTGGATTAATTCAATGCACAAATTCAACACGAAAATCTAATGCCACCAGGAATAACATCAACATATGGACACAGCTTATTTACCTAGTAATCGTGGGCCGACATCCTTTGATTTGGGAAAGTCAATAACCAACTTTTTCAAATTTAGAAGAGGGCTATGACAATATTGTTTTAAACATCTGGGCATCTGAATAATACTTTTGACAGTTCGTTTAATTTAAAATAATAATATGCTTTTTTATCGTCTAAAATCCGTTTAAAAACGATTTTAAATGGCAAAATTGTATAAAAATCCGAAAATTCGGACTTTTTTAGGCCGATAGCCGTGGCTTCAGACGAATTTGACGTGGATCTTGAAGCGAAAATTCATTTTAAATTCAACCGTCTATTAAAAATAAGCTGTGCTATGGATCCAAATACACTGCGAATATAATAATTAAAAAATAATACTTTTGACGGTTCGTTTAATTTAAAATATGCTTTTTTATCGTCTAAAATCCGTTTAAAACGATTTTAAATGGCAAAATTGTATATAAATGTAGCTATGACTTCTTGGAAAGCTACAAGAATCATAGAGGATACCAGCATATCAATTTTCCAACCAGAATACGAAATGGGCAAATATCACCTTTAGACCTACTTGTAACAAACGAGAAAACGCTTATCTATGATATACAACAACATGCACCATTGGGGAAAAGTGATCACATAGTTTTCACAGCCAAAACTCAGCTCCATGTAATCGCCCAAGGTTTATCAAGGTTTATAAAAGGCAGTTTTGGAAAGTGGACTATGAAGCTGTCAATAACACACTTCAACAACAACTACATCAATCAGCAAACACTATTTGTATAGAAGACATTTATAAAGCAATAACTATAACAATTGAAACACATATACCCATCAAACCTCAAAAAGTTAACACCCAAAAACCGTGGGTGAAGTCTTTAAGGAGATCCAGAAGAAACGAGATCTTTGGCATAAATATAAGAATAGTAAAACTGAAGAAAACTATCACAAATATCAACAACAAAGTAATAAAACTAAAGTATGCATAGTGTCAGCTAGAAGAACTTATGAACACAATCTATTAACTAATAATAAACAGTTCTATTCATGCACAAATCGTACTCTCAACTCCAGACATATCAGTTTTAGCATAATTGACAAAACCACCCAACAACCATACGAGTCAAGTTTGGAAGTTGGAGAATGCTTCGCAGAGCAGTTCGAGAGTGTCTTCACAATACTGGACCCAAACACGGCTATGCCTAGGCTCCCTTTAGAGACCTACACCAGATTGGAAATTAGCAATATTATATTTACACCAGAAAAAGTGGAGGATGCAATTAAATCACTCAAACCTAACTCTAGTCCAGGGCCTGATGAAATCGCACCAGTATTTCTAAAAAACTGTGTTAAAACTATAAAAAAGCCACTATCTAACCTGCTTAACAATATTATTAGTACAGGAGAGTTTCCCGCAGTGTGGAAGAAAGCCATAGTTACTCCAATTTATAAAAAAGGAAACAAACAACACGCTGAAATTTACAGACCAATCAGCCTTACAAATGTCCTATGTAAATGGAACATGGCTTTCTGCCAAGGAAGTCAACATTCACAAATAGTAGAAGAGCTAGCGGCCAAATCGACTAAGATGTTTTAACAAGGCTAGAAATTTGTTAGCAGATGACTAAATACTACTTAATGGGAATGGTAATGACCTGTCACGCCATATCGTGTTGCGTCATTGATAAACTAATTTTTCAAAATTCAAAAAAAAAACAAAAGATTATGTTGTTTCCACAAAGCTATAATTTTAATATGTTCTAAAATTCTTACCTCTGAAATTAAAAAACAATGGACAGGCGATTTCGATGGTTGCATCTCCGTGCCAGGCGGGCATACACTCCCTATGTTTTATGTATTTATTATGGTGCTTTTACAAATACAATACATAATACATTTTCCTGGCAAAAATATTTTCTGCAGGTGTGTTGAAGTGTTGAACTAGAAAATATTTAATGGACACAAAAAATACTTGATCGCCGAAATATTTTAATTTTCAAATGAAAGAAAGAATAACAGTAAAATCAAGATTTAAAAACACTTCAACAAAAGGATATTAAATCTAAATAAAAATTTAAAAAATCTACTTCAGCCGACTTCATGAGAGTTAAAAAGTCGTGCGTAATGCGTGACGACTAAATTTGATTCAATATCGAGGAAAAATGTGGATGGTTTTCAATCATGGAAAATGGTATTTTTTAAAGGTTTTTACACCATGCTGGAGGAAATCAACGATTTCCTCACTCAAATGAGGCGCCATTTTCGGAATCTGCGGGAAGTTTGCTGTAAGTAAGTAAAATGATTTTAAAGGTACTAAAATGTTCCATTATTAAACATTCGATTCAGACGTGGGACGTGGATATACAGGGTAGCTCCTTAGTGTCCCTTTATTTACAGAAATAATTAAAAATATTAGATACAAAAATTGTAGGATATGTTGTGGCGTATATGGTAAAAATATTTTCAATTATACAGGGTGCTTCATAATAATATATACTGGCGTGCGTTTCGTAACTTTTTTTTGAATGGAATGGCCTGTATATTATTGCACATTTAGATTCTACATGAAATTCTACATACATTTCATGAATAATGGCCTATATCTATCTCCAATTGTTTTCGAGATATTGACAGTTGAAAATCGGCCATTTATCCAATTTGACAACCTGTAAAATCTATACGACTAAAGATAGAGCAAAATGGTTTGCACTTTCCTATACTGGTTTTTTATAAGCTATCTTTGACATTAACTTTATATTTAACCAGAGGTTAAATTTAACTGAAATGTTTTAACTTCTGGTTAAATCTAAAATTAGTGTCAAAAAAGCAAAATAAGAAACTGCAAACTATTTTGCTCTTTTTTTAGCCGTTTAGATTTTACAGGCTGTCAAACTTGGTAACACAAATTAAGTTCGACCGCTCCATCATTAATTCCACAACAAATACCAATATTAAGAACACTTTTTATTCACCAGATTTAGTTACTGAAAAGTGATTACTGAGTATTTAAGATACACATAAAATGCATTTGAAACGCATGAAACACAACTAAGTAATGTTTTAAAAAATTGATAGGAATGACATTAACAATATTTTTCTATTTAATTATACTTTTAAACATGACGCAAGCCTACTTGCTAAAATCTTGGTTGAATTCCATTAATGGCATAACGGCGTTTTTTAATTTTGTAAAAGTTAGTATTGTTTTTTATTAAAAGTTAATTAAAACAAACGCTCTCTCCTATTTTCCCCTTGCATCTTTTACTTTACCCTTTACATAATATAACAAATTCAGGGTTTTTCAAAAATTCACATAAAGAAATAGAGATGTAAACATACGGTCGAATAAATCACAAAAAAAGAAAATTGAAATATCGGAATCAACAAATCTTTGAGTCATCCTGTATAATTTGTTTTGTTTTCGAGTACCCTTATCGGCTTTACTTCATTTTATCATAATTGAATGACCACTGATGCTGATGAGTTACGTGTAACGTTAAAAATATACAGTTTTACAAAATTGTTTCTGTCTCTTTAATAAAAAGAGATAACAACGTTTCCCCATAAAGGTTTCTTGAGCAGAAGACTTGTTTTAGCTAAAAATGGAATTGAGAAGTAAGTTTCGTAATTCTTGAAAAAAATTCAAACGTTCTTTGAATGACTCCGTATAATATCACCTAATAACTTTAAGTTACTTTGAACAGCCATTTTCCAAAGACAATACAGCAACCTTTTGGAAGCTTCATGGCTTGTGAAGACCCGTTCGTTTTTAAGAAAGCTCTTAAAGTTTCAAAGTCACCTCAGTTCGGTACGAAAAATCATTGTAGAAACAGGGTCTTACGGAAATATTGGAGAAACTGTTGGAAAATCACGTGGGAGTATTCAGTATAATTTTAACCAATTTATAATTGTGCTCGCCTGGCAGTCGCTTGCAACCAACAGAATCACCTGTCGTTTTACATAGTTTCTTAAAATAGATCAATAAACATCCCCTATAAATTATAGCTTTGTAAAAGCACCATAAAAAATACATGAAATATAGGGAGTGTATGCTCGCCTGGCACGGAGATGCAACCATCGAAATCGCCTGTCCATTGTTTTTTAATTTCAGAGGTAAGAATTATAGAACATATTAAATTTATAGCTTTGTGGAAACAACATAATTTTTTGTTTTTTTTTGCATCTTGAGAAATTAATTTATCAGTGACGCAACACGATATCGCGTGACAGGTCATTACCATTCCCATTAAGTACTATTTAATCATCTGTTAACAAATTTCTAGCCTTGATAAAACACCTTAGTCAATTTGGCTGCTAGCTCTTAGACTAAAACCTTTTAAGTAGACTCAACGAATGGACATTAGCGGATGATAATCAAGAACCAACTGATGTCATCTACCTCGACTTTGAAAAAGCTTTTGATAAAATACCGACAAAGTTCTTAATCTACAAACTAAACCATTATGGAGTCAGGGGTAATCTCCTACAGCTGATTGGAGAGGGCTTTCTTGCAGGTAGAATGTTCCAGGTGCGTGTGGGTTCTACACTCTCACAAGATCACCAGGTATGCAGTGGTATCCCTCAGGGATCCGTCCTGGGGCCACTGCTGTTTATCGTATATTTAAGCGATCTTTATCACGGGCTTAAAGCAAAGAATGCTTCATTTACAGATGACGGAAACGTTTATGCGAATCCACTTCTTCAGTATGCTGACTTGCAGGCTGATTTAAACAAAATCAAAGAATGGACACTGGAATGGAAAATGCCCCTGAACGACACTAAATGCACTGTCTTGCATATTGGTAAAATCAATCCAAAGCTTAACTATTACTTTGAGCCAACAAAAATAATATTAGTATCAAAACAAAGAGATCTGGGAATCACCATCACTTCTGACTTAAAATGGGAAACTCACAACACAAATGTGCAAAAAAGCTAACACAATGATCTACCTAATTCAAAAATCCTTTAAAGACCTGTCTAAAGAAGTGATACTGAAACTGCTCAAATCATACGTAAGACCTAAGCTCTAATATGCCCAGTCTGTCTGGAATCCATATTATGTAATGGACATTGAACAGATTGAAAGGGTGCAGAGACGTATGACCAAATTACCACAAGAACTTAAAGACTTGCCTTATGTGGAACGTCTAGCACAGCTGAACCTTACAACGTTAAAGGAAAGAAGAACTAGGGGCGATCTTGTGGAAACATTTAAGATATTGAATAATCACTAAGCATGTAACCTGAGGGAAATCTACCACTTTAATCATAATCATAATTTAAGAGGGCATAACCAAAAACTTTCCAAAGAAAAATGTAATAAGCTACTTCGAAGAAATTTCCTGACTAGTGGTCTACCATTGGAATGGTCTAAGTAACAACACTGTCAGCTCCACCTCCAGAAATCAATTTAAAAATCGTTTGGACCAAGAAATGAACAAAGAACATATGACGTTTGTGCATTACTCTGTATAAACTACGAACCTTACTAAAACAAGATAAATAAGTGATAGGAAAATTTTTGAGTATTTTGAACTGGGCTGTCATTTGTTTTGGAATTTTGAAACTAATTTGTGATATGTGAGACTGTTAAGGAAAATGAACTGTGATAGTAACATGAATAATCTGTGAAAGCAACTCGAAAAGACTCAGCAATCTCATCGGATTCATCCGCCTACTGCTGATTACCATAATAATAATAATAATAATAATAATACCGCCCTAGCGGCTAGAATTGGTTTGCGCATTTCCATCCATTATTTTTTGATTAATTTGCGTATTACACCAAATATAGGGTTGTTTTAGGCGCCAGTGCCAGGTTTGCCCCCCGGCGCCGACATTTCTAGCTACGCCACTGGCAAGCGCATTGAAATTTTCTTGCTTTAGGAAATTTCTTTGATAATTTTTCCCTTTTCTTCAAAATAGTGAATGATCTTTCTCCAGTTGCGTTCGTGATTATTAAGCACAGGAAGATTCTCAAAATTATTTCTATATTGGGAAATGAAGGTGTAATTTTATATTGATGCAATAGTTGCATTAAATCAAAAGCATTCTTGCAATTTTTTTTTAGGTAGTCATGATCGGTTTTAGTAGGGTCTAGAATTGCATTCACTCTCATTTCCTAGATTTCTTGTAAATCATTAGGATATAATTCTAATAGAGATTGACAATTTTCCGAAGTAACCATATCATCTAAATTTTGTAGATTTAACAAAAATGCAAGCCCCTCTATATTTTAAGTCGCGAAGTAAATTGTCTATAATTTTATAGAACGCCTGTGTCCTAAATTTTCTTCTGGCGTCCTAGACACTTTAAGTACCTGGTCATAGTCAAGTGCCTACCACCTACTTAAATTCCCCCTTTCCGCAGTACCACTCTCTCCTGTACATTTTGCCTTGGCAAAATTATTATCAATTTTTGGTGTCTTGTCTAAAACTCTAAGTAGTTTTTTTCCTTGCTCAGTTTTTTGTTTACGCCAAAAGGCACCACTCTCTTTTTTACTCATTTCAAGTGTAATATGCTGTGTCATGTTTAGAATAAGCTAGATTTTCCATGTCTTGTAGGGCAACTGTTAGTGTCTGTTTGCCTATATCTTTGTTCACCTATTTTGCACAATTGAATGTAGATGCCGGTCACTGTTAGTAATTGTTTCTTAAAGGTCTCGCTTGGTATGTTGTTAAATGTTTATGAATTGCAAACAATAATATACCAAATTTTTAGGTTGAAGGACGCGGAGGTTGAAATCCGAAAAGCCACGTTCTTCACTCTGTCAAGTCTAATTCTTCGCGATATGATCCGAGCCCATTCATATATTCACTTGATGGTTAGCAGTTTAATCGATCCGGATAAGGAATTGAGCAGCATGTGTCGCACGTTCTTCATTACTCTATCCAAAAAAGAAAACAATTTGTATAATGTACTGCCAGATATATTTTCACACTTAATGGAATCCCAGGATATTAATGAAGTGGACGCAAAGGATATTATGAAGTAAGTATATTTTTAACAATTTAGCTAAATATATTGAATAATATCGTTTATCTAGAGTAGCAGAGCTTCTTTATTCAATCATGACCATTCCCGTTTGGGATAGATGATTATTGTAGATAAAGTACTTGCATTCGTTCGTTGATCATGTATTATAAACTTCGAAACTAAGATTCAAGTTAGATAATATAGGGATGATTGTTTAAATATACATCTCGCTCCTTAGTGTTCTTATATAACCTACCACATAGCACTTACTAACTAAACTCTGTTTGATTCAGGTTCCTTTTTGAATTAATGGATAAATCCAAACACTTAGAGAATCTTGTTGATAGATTCTGTTCCAAATTTGAGGTTACCGAAGATATTCGCCACCAGAGGAACATAGCTTATTGTCTGTCGCTTATAGTATATAATGAAAGAGCACTGAGGAAATTACATGAAAATTTCTCATTGTACAAGCATTTGGTACACGACTCGGAGATATATGCTAGTTTAAAAACTATCATGCAGGGTTGTAGTAAACAGCAAGTGGGAAAAGTTGATCTTAAGGTAAGGTATAAGGTATTTTTGCGTAGTTGCATTATTAGTTAATATTACTTTTGTAAGGTTATTTGTTGAATTTACTATTACCTTACCATCACTAGACATTTCTTGGTGAAAATTGATCATATTTACAAGCAAACATTTCAAAATAATATTTTTCATATTCGGAGGTTCTTAACACATACAAATATTCATTATTTTTCTGGATGAGTACCATTTTATAATACTTCGTTGATTAACTAGTTGTCTTGCAATATTAGAAAATGTTCTGTTCTGTTTGCAATATATTTATTAACATTGTTTTGCTTCTTATTATGACTAACAAAAATTCTTTTGGTGTTTAGCCTATAGTAGCAGAACTTGAAAAGTGCATAAGCTCCGTTTTTGAACTCAGTGAGGACGCTCAAATGAGGCCGCCGCCCCCACCAAAGTCGGCGAAGAAACGGCCGGTCGCCAAATCACGCGGAAAGAGAATTAAAAGAAAACGATTAAGCGAGAGTGACTCAGAATAGAATATATTGTACATATATAAAATAATAATCTTTTATAAATTATAATTTTTAATAAACCAAACTAATTTATATACTTATTTTTTCAGAATTTTCCCACTTGTATTATTGTATGCAGTAATCCAAGGTTTAGAATTGCTAATGATTTCATTTAGCAAGTAAATAACTGTTCATGAAAGAATAACACGAAAAACCGCATGTGGCTCAATTGGACAGGGAATGAAATTTACCAGCTTCCTTGGCGGTATTCGTTAAGGAAGTCACATAAACGATAATTGATCGTAATTACGCCTCAATTAATTAAAGATAAAGATAAGATAATCACTATCTCGCATCGAGATAGAAATTTAGATAAAAGATAAAAAAAAAACAGATAAATTTACACATGTGAGATTAACCTCTAATAAATGCAAATTAATGTCAGTACATCAGTTGTGAGACGAGACAAAGCGAGTGCTAATAATTATATGCTTGATGTAACAAATAAACTCAAAATTTAATGAAATAAGCCTGGAAAGAAAAAATATTAAAACCAGCAATACTATGAGGGAAAATTCGGAGAAATTCTACTGAAAATTCAATTTACTACCTTCGCAGGAATATATAGAATTTACTCCGAGAATTCCCCAAATAATACTGTTCAATTTGAATGGAAATACGTAAAATAAGGTGCGTGACCGCTAAACGATGAAATAATTACGTTCTCTGTAAATTTGGACTGAACCTCTTTCAAATTACATGAATTTGACTAATGAGAGACGAAATTATTCACCAATAAATCGGTATCCTAACCCAACGGTCACGACAAAAATTAAGATTATTGAAGACGTAAGTTAATTGAAAGTGTAATATAAAAATGCTAAATCCTTGCTTTAATCAAATACGATTAAGCGAATCAGAAACAATTATTAATTATGTATTTAAAAATGAAAGAATTGGTGAAATATATTGCAAGATGAATTAAATATTTCAAGATTAAAAATTAGCACTTACCCGTCAAGCGTCGCCACAAAGATAAAACGACCTCGCTTTCAAAATTTTAAGTCGTTCAACAAATTATGCTTTTCGATGTTTTAATGAGATAATTTATATCATGTGACTACCACTATAGGTCACGCGGCGTCAAACCAAAGAAATATCCAATACATGCTAAATATAGCAATCTATAGTAAATTAAATTCATAAATTGTAGGTATTAAATAGCGTACTGCGCTTCCCAATTATCAACCACACGAGATAAACCCATTCACAAATAGATGTCACTATTAAATATAGTAATCTACAATGAAACAAATCCACAAATTGTTGGTATAAAGTAGCGTACTTGTACAGGGTGTCCAATTTTCGATACTTTTGCTGGGTATCTCCTTTATTAGTGGAGATAGAGGGATGCGGTTTTCGCAATACTGTGCTACTTTTTTGAGAAACGAAAGATGTCGCTTACATAATTTTCATAGCCCTCTTAGTTTTTAAGATACAGGGTGAAATCGAAAATTTTAAATTTTCGGGCATCCCTCGCGTATCTCGGTTATCTTATAACTTTTCGGAAAGGTAAAAACAGAAACCTACATAGTTTTATACGTAGAATTCAGTGGCGTGCTCGCTTTTTTTTCTAGAAGGCTCCATTTCTCAGAGATGAAACAATTTGGTTTTTTTAAATGGAACACCCTGTATATTTTCTACTAGTCTGGTGACGCTTGTTATAGGCTTTTCAGAAATATATAATAGTTGGTATGTTTCCATAGTAATAAAACTATAATTTGAACATTTAAAGAAAAAATATATTTTTTCAAGTAGGCCGTGCTGCCGCGGCCAAAAAACAAAAATTTCGTCAATGAAAGTTGTCATTTGGGCCACTTGTCAAAGTTAGATTGTTGTTTGCAAAAAGTGTTTACCTGTTATTGTGAATTATTTTGCGCTTAAAAGGATGGCAATGGCTGAAATTAGATATCAGAATTATGAAAAATATGATGCTCGTTTGTTTTATTTGTTGTAATGAAAACAGACATGAAGCTTCCGAATTATATTTTAATAGGTATGTTTTATATTCGCCATTCATTTTTATATATAAGTAAATATTTTGTTTTATTCTACGTAGGTTTCCGGAAAGAAGGCAGCCTTGCCCCGATATCTTTTTCAATATATATACCTTTTTTTTCATTTAAATTTTAAAATTATAGCTTTATTACTACGAAGACATACCAACTATTATATATTTTTGAAAAGCCTATAACCAGCGCCACCAAACTAGTAGAAAATATACAGGGTGTTTCATTTAAAAAAACAAATTGTGTTTCATTTCTGAGAAATGGAGCCTTCTAGAAAAAAAAGAGAGTACGCCACCGAGTTCTACGTAAAAAACTATGTAGGCTTCCGTTTTTACCTTTTCGAATAGTTATAAGATAACCGAGATACGAGGGGTACCCGAAATTTGAAAATTTTCAATTTCACCCTGTATCTTAAAAACTAAGAGGGCTATGAAAATTATGTAAGCGACATCTTTCGTTTCTCAAAAAAGTAGCACAGTATTGCGAAAACCGCATCCCTCTATCTCCACTAATAAAGGAGATACCCAGCAAAAGTATCGAAAATTGGACACCCTGTACTTCTAAATAATTACTTGCACGAAATATATCCATTCGCGAATAGATGTCACTCCTAAACATCGAAAATCATTCGTAATTGAACTGATTTTAGTGGAGCAGAATACGCGTATATTCCGTTACATTCCCTATTAACGCGGTAAGAAAAGTTTAGTAACCTGCTAGCAAACTTCAAAAATTAAAAAATTAGAAAACTTTCGAGAGTCACCTTCGTATCTTAATCTTTGAAATTATTAGATAATAAAAAAAAATTATGAAACAGAGATAATTCCTTGTTTAGGAATAAACATTAATTTAAAGCTTAGTATTAGGAAAAGATGAGAATTTACTTATTCCACTAGGTCACTTGCAATAAGTGCGCGTCAAAGACCTAGTACCAATCAGAGCTGTTCGATAACAAATGTGCTGATCAAAGTTTAGTTCACCGAGCAGGAATAAAGGAAAATTATTGGGAGAAAGGAAAGGAAAATGGGTTTACTGAGTCACTAATTAAAAAGTGCACTTCAAAGCCCAGTCCAACCGTTAAAAGGAAGGAAAACAATTACAAACAAAGCCTCTCAAACTTTGAACTTCGAAGTTAGATATTTGCAAAAAAATTGCACGGAGTAAACTATCAAAATAAAGACATAAAAATAGGTAGAGAGAGAAAGAGCCCACCACTAGCCCATTGTATCATTAACCACAAAAGGTGTAGGGTGCAAGAAAACGATACCACCGATAAGGTAAATTAGTATTAACTAAATTAAAAAGACAGGTGAAAGATAATTTAAATAACAACAATAAGTTGCTAGAATTTTGAGAAATCTATTCATTAACACTTTCCTCTGAGTCACTGTCAGAAAATATTGCCTTCAAGTCACTAATATGCCAATTTTCGAGATCATGTCCGTTCATATCCTTTAAATTATATGAAACCTTAGAAATTACTTTATTTACTACAAAAGGTATATATATTTAGGTGCACACTTCGCAGTATAATCGTTAGGAACACTAGATAATGTGAAATTTTTCTTCCATAATCTATCACCTACCTACATGATAGCATACGTCACGTTTCCGGAGATTGTATTGTTACGGTTAACCTAGGCCCTAAATTTAGAATTTTCCCCAATTCATGGAAACAAGTGTTGCAACATCTCACCATAAAGTTGAGAATAATACATATGTTAAATGAAACACTTCTGTGATAAATAAAAATAATATAATAATGTAGAATTACATGACAAATTTACTTCACACAGGGATCTGCTATTCTCTTAAAAACAGCTAAAAATTTATCACCGTTATTTCTTGTCACTTTTTGTCCTTCTTCGGTGCTGCTATAAAGTTTCTCGACAATAGGGTCACTATTCTGCAAAAATAATGGCCTTAATTCAAATTTGAACTGTTCCACTATTGAGAGAAAAAAAACATAAAACATATATTTGCTAAAATATATACCGGGTGACTTAGTATTAATAATAATAATAATAAAACATGTTTATTTCGGAATTATGTAAACATAAAATGAAATAGTGTCAACAAACAAATTTTGTTAAATGGCTTAACTACTTGTTACAAAACTGTAATATTCCCGGAGGTCATATGGCTCTATGTTTAATAGATAATTGAACAAAACCTTTTTTAAAATTCTAATACTATCTATGTTTTTATATCATGAGGCAGAGAGTTAAACATTCTTATATAGGAGTAGTAACCACCATTTTCTGATATTTTTAACCTATGTTTAGGGTAATTATAATTAATCGTTCGTGTTTGGTGCATCTTTTGGGGTTCACTACTCCCGAACGGCGACCTGTTCCTAAAAAGGAACAACACACACTCCTGTATGTATATTGCAGTGACAGTGAGCAGCCTGTTTTGTTTAAACCTACCTCTACATGATTCCCTAGTTGATAAACCTAAAATTATTCTTAAGGCTCTCTTTTGACACACAAAAAGCCTTTCAATGTCCCTGCAGTTCCCATACAAAATGATTTGAATGAAAGCATAGGTCCTACTTGAATCATTATGGAGATAAAAAACATATAATTGGGACACGGCTGTATTAAAGCTCTGAATAAAGTCTAGTGCAGAACTTGCAATGCCTACGGTTTAAATAAATCAATACGAAAGTCTGAAAACTTGAATTACACCACAATTGCAATTACATCCGAATTTTCACCATTCTGATTAATAAAAATCTAAGGAAATTAAATTTTACCGAAACTTCCTAAAAACACGATTTTACGTCAGAAATTGCAAAGCACAGCGTTTTATTGAATCACTATGAAAATTTAAAAACTCAAATTATATCAGAACTTGTTAAGCACATAGGTTTACTATGAAAGTCCAAAAAACTTTAATTACGTTAGAAATTGCAAAGCACAGTGTTTTATTGAATCACTGTGAAAATTCAAAAACTTAAATTATATCAGAACTTGTTAAGCACATAAGTTTACTATGAAAGTCC
>JAEQML010050465.1:0-47976 GCA_016904865.1 Pissodes strobi | reverse complement strand
TTCGGAATTTTTAAACTTGTAAGGTGGCATTTTGATCAGCATCAAATTGCGCAACTTTGCCTCCATTTAACCAACCTTGTATATCTTCTAGTTTCCAAGATTCCAATGATGAGGTTCGAATTTGCGACACCCTGTACACATAAAAATTAGGTACCGATTTATGTCAATTTTATTGTCAAAGTCAACCCTTTTTCTTCTTATTTTTTACATTTCTTATCAGTTGTAGCGTAGCCATACAAAGTGATGTAATTTTTAAACATTCTGTATTATTATATGGAAACATTTATTTTGAAAACTCTTAAAATTTAGCGGTATACAGGGTGTCGTGAAATTAGTGGACAAAACATCAACCACGTATTTATCGGTCAAAAATAACTAAAATTCTTCTTATAAATATATATCGGGAAGGGAGCTAGAGCCTCTTAAAAATGGGCCCCTGAATATGGTTTTCTATAATTATTTCCGAACAGTTGTAAAATAGAGTTTTAAAATTTTGGGATTCTACTAACTTTAATATTCTGAATTTAAAAATGGAATTAAAAATAAAAATTTTTAGTCTGGTCCGAACATTTTAGGGGGTGAATCTAAAAATTAACTTTTTTTTGGGCTAACTTTTTATATATTTTTTCTTCAAATTTAGAAAATTTCAATTTTTTTCGCAAAAAAGTGCCTCTTAGTTTGCTTTGCTAGGACGCGTTTTTTAGAAAAACGGATTTAAAAGTATACTAACTGCCAAAAACGGGTGTAAAATGAAGGTTATAATTTTTGATATTCCCCAAAAATTCCTTTTGACGTTCCAAAACTTCATATTATTATAAAATAGTAGAAACACTTGTTCCAGAAAAAAGTTATGACAGATTTTCAAAATATGATAAACTATAGCATTTTACACCCGTTTTTGGCAGTCGAAATACATTTATAATCCGTTTTTCTCAAAACCCTGCGTCCTTTTTACCCAAAAAAATTTAAATTTTCAAAATTTGTAAAGAAAATAAGAAAATAGCCCACAAAAAAGTTGACGTAAATTTTTTATATTCACTCCCAAAATGTTAGGCACCTGACCTGACTAAAATTTTCTATTTCTTATTCCATTTCCGAATTCTAAATATTAAACTTAGTGTAAATTACAAAATTTAAAAACTCTATTTTACACAATTTTGGAAATAATTAGAAAAAAACATCTTTAGGGGCCCACCTTTAAGAGGCTCTAGCTCCCGTAGGGGTGTTTCCCGATATATGTTTATAGAAAAAATTTAAGGTATTTTTGACCAATATCTACAGGGCTAATGCTTCGTCCACTAATTTTGTGACACTCTGTATAGGTATACGGTATATACTATATAAGTGGATATGATCAGAGGGGGCCATTCATCTTTTAATAAACTAATCTGACACGGTTGTACCAGAAGCAGATATCCAGTTGTTTTAATGGATACGCGATGTTTTATTACCTTGTAGATATTACGAAAAATGTGAAAACTCATAGCTGTTTATTGCACGATTTTTCAATTTTTTGGTTGATTGGACCCCGTTAGCATAAATTGCCATTAACATACATAAAAATTTGATTTTTTCAGAAAAATAAGTTTTGAAAATTCCACAAATAAAAATATTTTTCGAGACCGAGACCGAGACCGAGAGTCCCGTTACCTTAGTCTCGGTCTTGGTCTCGGTCTCTATAGGTAAGTCTCGGTCTCGGTCTCGATTCTAATTTCCAGGTCTCGGTCTCGGTCTCGGTCTCATTTTCGAGACCGAGACCGAGACAAGACCGAGACCGAGACCATAGTCTCGCGAACCCCTAATCATGGCTGCATCTCTAATAACATCTTGAAGAACTGCAATAACCGTTGTTGCTTTGTAATTAATTGTATCTAAATATTATATCGCGATTGTCTCTGCGTATCCGTTAAATTGTGGTATCGATTGTCGTAGCCTTATTACTACGGGTGCATTACAGTACTTCGACTCGTCTGATAAAATGGCGCCTTCCAAAGATGAGCATGAAAATAGGATATAGGAAGTTGAATTTGACACTCTTTTCGTTTGGACTTCCGCCCACGGAGGTGCCTTGTGGCAATTAAGTTTTCAACTGTTGGTTGGTGATTGCCAGATAGCCTTTTTTTGTTAATATTACAAAGCGTTGTTAGAGTACCGGCTATGCTGTTGTGAAACATCGTGTGAAAAGCGGTGTGAAAACCCTTTTATTTTAAAAGGTAGGTTCGACCCATGTACTTTTTAGTAGATGGCTAAAAAAATCGTTTGTCATTTCACCACGATCTTTCCGATGCCCATTTATTCTGAGAAATTTCTCAGAAATTTCTTTCTGCGCAGGAGCCCGTCGTCTTATTCGAAGTGGACCAGGCCGAGAGTTCACCTAGCTCGTCCATCCCCACTGGAGTTCAGTCCAGTAGCTTTTTACATACGGAACGCTGAAGGTATCGGTGAGTCCTGGTAAGATCTATTTAAATTATTAAGTATTAGCCCTACCTGGATCTATAATTTAGATCTTGCTCTATCGTGCTAATACCTAAAATTTTCCTAGTGAGAACTCTAAAGATAATTACCGAGAATTCTGAAATATACATAGATACTGAGGCTCAGTTCTCTAACCTTATCTAGTGTTATTTTTTGTAAGAGGCAGTGCTCTGAAGCCCTGCCAATCTTTTATCGCTTTCATTTTTGTTAATACCTTAAAATATGCAATAAAATTAGGCCGTTTATGCTATATATGCTAAGTTTATTATATCTGCTTGTCAAACCCATGGCAGAAAATTAACTCAAACTTTATTATTAAACATTTCGTCTTAATTCCGGAAGAATTGAGCTCAACTCTCCTTACTTGATGCGGCTGTATTTTTTTGCATTTTGAAGACCTTTTAGAAGTCTTCTATATTCCAGCTGCCAAGGGAATAAGCTAAGCGTAGTTAGTGTATTTATTCCCTAATTTTAACATATAAATTGTAACATATTTAAGCAATAGTAACTGGGTAATATTAAAATATTATTTTAATGATAACTCCTCTCATTAAATAGTATCCAGGTAATTTATTGATATTTTTATATAGTAATTAATAATGTTGAGTTGTTATTGATCAGAGACTTGCTAAAATATTATAACTAGTTCTACTTTTCGATTTGAAGTTCAATCGCAGTATCAGGCTTAAATCGTATAATTGATACTTGATTATAATAATTTCAAGTGTTAGAGTGTCAAGATGAAACTTCATTACCATGCCAATTAATATAATTGTAATTTGAACATTAATTACCAGCTGTGGCATGAATAGGTCAGCTTAAGTGACATTCCATATTTTTTCTAGATATAATATTAACCATCAGTAATCAGAAAATCTTCTAAATTTAAAGACAGTAGATTGTTCTACTTAGGTACTATTATTTTTTAATAAACTGGTTGTTATTTCCGGTGTTTATTATGGAAACTGCATCCATGTTATAAGTAAATCTCATTCTAATTTTTTACGCACTTTCGCAATGTATTTGTTCTAAATTTTATTATCCGATTTTCAGACAGACAGAATTTCTAGCAAATTTCTTGCAGAAAAAAGTTAGTGGCATTCGCTCTAATTGCAATTAACTTTAACCCACGCCTTTAAAAAGAACAAAACTAAAAATAGCTGAGTGAGTCAGGCATATGTACAGCTGAATGGGCGGTAAACGAATAAATCTGGTTACAATATAAAAGGAGATTTTAATTTTGATACTTATCTTGGTAGTACCGTTGATGTCGAAATATGTTGGGTTGGCAGTAAAAGATCAACACCCCTCTTTTTTCTACAAATTTGAATTTTTACCGCCATCTCAACGTGGCTTTACCTTGAATTTCAACACATAATTACCGAATCTATTGACAGGAAGCTTCTAGTATAAGGATGTTTATAGATTCATATCAGGCATTTGACGTGGTAAATCGTGAGCTATTGGTGTCTAATCATACTTATGTAGAAGACCAATTGGTGGGGTTTAATGAGGTTCACACTCATTGTAGGGTTATTGAAAAGAACGTTCCACTGAGGTCAATTTTGAGACCTTTTCCTTTTTTGCTTTTTGCTAGGACTTTAATAAATTTCATTACTAGTATATCAAAAAGTGTTTTCATTGCTTCATATGCTGAACACACCAACATTTTGGCTGTATATGAAAATATTGCATTTCTTGCTGAAAAGGTATAAATAGAATACCACTCTAGTCGGAAAAAACTTAACTTCAATAAACACAAAACAACTGCATTCATTTCTCATTAAAGTAAAAGAATTTTAATTTTGAACTTTTTGAGAACTCCGACAATCATTTTAAGTTAACAGAGAAAACTAAACTGTGGGACATTACTTTTGACGATAACCTAAGATGGTTTTCTCAGATAGAGGAACTTCGCTTTAAGCTGGGCAGCGGTTGATATGCTCTCAAGTTTATGTCTGCACACTGCAGCAAGGATGTTCTTTTAACCCTTTAATACCCTAATATAAACTGGTGAATTAAATACTTGGTATTAAATTGTAGAATGAGTGCAAACGCTAATGAAGCATACTCTAGATTAATTGCTAGGTTTGAACGTAAGAAATGGTGCAAAGCTTTATTTAAAAGATTGAACATTTCGACAGTAACCGGCACTCCCATTTACGGAATATGTACTTTTGTTTATTAAAACAAGTCTAATTGTAGGGCCATTGGATCTGTTGATAATTATGATACAAAATGAAGAATCTTTTATTGCCTGAAAATCCCAGTTCTGTTGCCTTTTAAAAGTATATCTGTTTCACTAGTTGCTTATTTGCTAATAAATTGAATAAACACTGGAGATGTTGTTAGTATAGATATTTTCAAAACCAGTCAAAAGCAGAACTGTTGTACAGGTGTAGTATAACGTACCCGGGTCGATTCAACATAGTTGAATCAGATAAGTAAAATTGTGCTTTGTCTTTATTTTGCCAATGATCGTCAAAATAGATTAAAAAGAAAATCAATACCTACGTTGTGTTATTATTATATCTTACACAATTTTTTAGTTATTCGGATTGCGCTTCGACTAAACGCTATTAGGGAAATTTGAGGGAAAGGTGCGTCATGTAAATTAAACCACAGATCCCTAATACGCCTAATTTATTAAAGAGAAGCGTGCGATACTCCGCCTGGAATTCACGAGGGAAAAGAGCATGACAGAGAAAACCTCGATCCCAACTCCTAAACCGAGTTATGCTGTACAACCTTTATTAGTATAACAATTAATTAAATTACTGTCTCACGCACCGCAATTTGTCGTTCCACACTTGTGACAATACTACAATACATTCAAAACTGAAGAGTTTAGTATTAGTTAGCCAGACGTCGCTAGCAGGTACTGAGGTCCCATACGGGAGGCTACTCAGCTATAGTTGCAAATTGAGCAAATATCTCTAGTAAGACCTGTAGGCCGATTAATATATATTTCCTTCGTCATCGCTTAGCGATTGATTATATTATGTTAACACTTTTGTGATTGAATAGTATTTCTCTTGTAGGCTGTAAGATTATAGGATACGGAACAACGATTCAAATAGCTCATACCTTCACTGTTGCTTATTACTAATAGTCATTTTGATATAATATATTTCAATTCCGAATATATGGTTTTATTCTGTGTAATTGTGCACAGGCTACAGATCTTTTATCATTTCGGGTGCTTATAAGCAATTAGCATCAAGTCAAAATCAAGGTTACAAATTAATGTTAATTTAAATTTCACATAGGTTTCATACAAAAGCAAATCATTAAAAATATAACATTTGTTAAAAGAACGACTTAGGGTGCTTTGCTCGCAAGCTCACTTTTTATAGCTAGAATATTCGCTCAGTCAGGGGAGGAAAATGTTATTGGATTCATCAAGCCCCTTACTTACATTACAATTACACTCATACTAAAACTAAAATTCCAGCACGAAAAGACAGCAAACAATACAGTGTTATTCACAGCATAAAACGATTCCATTATATTTATATGCACTTGTTATACCATCAAATATAAATTGTCCATGACAATAACTGAAATATTTGTGCAAATTATGTTTATCACAATATCAAAATATATACACAGGTTAATACCATCAAATATGAATTATCCATGAGATTGATGAAATATTTGTGCAAATTATGTTTATAACAATATCAAAATATATAGACATGTTGTGCCATCAAATATGAATTATTACCAATGAGAATAATTCAAATATACTTGTGCAAATTATGTTAATAGCAATATCAAAATATATACATATGTTATGCCATCAAATAGGTATGAATAATTATCTATGAAAATAGGAGAAATATTTATGCAAATTATGTTAATAACAATACCAAAATATATATACAGGTTAATACCATCAAATATGAATTATCCACGAGAATAAATGAAATATTTGTGCAAATTATGTTTATAACAATATCAAAATATATAACACACGTTATACCATCAAGTATTAATTATCAATGAAAATAGAAGAAATAATTATCCAAATTATGTTAATAACAATATCAAAATATATACACCTGTTATGCCATCAAATATTAATTATCAATGAAAATAGAAGAAATATTTATGCAAATTATGTTAATAACAATATCAAAATATATACACACATTATACCATCAAATATGAATTATCAATGAGTATAAAATATATAATGGTACAAATTATGTTAATAACAATATTATAAGTTTCATTTTACCGACTTGTAATGACATATTGCAACACAGAAGCAAAACAATTCACCAAAAAATAAAACGTACACTCCGCTGGCTTCTGACTCTCCATTTTTCCGTTCTCGAGCAATACCTTTCGGAACTCCTCCAAAAAACCTCGCAAAAACTCAACTTCAATTTATGACTTGATTTATCTTTTACACGTATAAAGGGTGTCTCAAAATATATACATATATAGGGTGTCTCGAAAATTAATGTATCAGGTTCAATGAAATAATATTTTAAAGGGGTGGGATATCTCACAGGGTTAGTAAAAAGAACCGGAACGCTTAAATATCTTCAAAACCGTTAAAGCTACATTTACAAAATTCGGTACCTAGGGGTTTCCGTGTATGCGGAATTGAACCATGATATCGGCACTGTTGCCAGATTTCCCAGCTTTGTGCTACACGGAGTCATTTTGTTATCTTAAATGGAACGCCCCACTTATTTTTATTGCAATAAATTGGGGGTAACAAATCAAAATTTTATCTTTCCTAATTGCTGAGATGTGACAACAACGCATTATTAGTAAAAAGTACCGAAATGCTTAAATATCTTCAAAATCGCTCAAGCGCAATTACAGAATTCGGTACCTGGAGGTTTCCGGACATGCAGAAATGAAACATGATATCGGCACTGTGGCCCGATTTCCCAGTATTGGGCTACAATGAGTCATTTTGTTATCTTAAATGGAACGCCCCATTTGTTTTTATTGCCATAAATTGGGCGTATCCAATTTAGCAAAACACCAAATTTTCAAAATTGAATCTTTTTTAATTGCTGAAATGTGACAACAACGCATTTTTAGTAAAAAGTACGGGAACGCATAAATATATTCAAAATCGATGAAGCTGCATTTACAAAATTTGGTACCGGGGGGTTTCCGGGCATGCTGAATTGAACCATGATATTGACACTGTTGCCAAATTTCCCAGTTTGGCGGTACACGGAGTCAAAATTGTGATGTTGTCATATCTCAGCACATAATAGATACAATTTTGAAAATTTGGAATCCTACTAACCCAATATGTTGCAATAAAAACAAAAGGTGTGCTCCATTTAAGATAACAAAATGACTACAGCAAAACTGGGAAATCTGGCAACAGTGTCAATATCATGGTACAATTCCGCTTGCCCGGAAACCCCCCGGTACCGAATTTTGTAAATGTAGCTTCAGCGATTTTGAAGACATTTATGCGTTCCAGCACTTTTTACTAAAAATGCGTTGTTGCCACATCTCAGCGAGCAGCAGATACAATTTTGAAAATTTGGTGTTTTACTAAATTTGATACGCCCAATATATTGCAATAAAGACAAATGCATCGTTCCATTTAAGATAACAAAACGACTCCGTGTAGCGCAAAAGTGGGAAATCTGGCAACAGTGCCGATATCATGGTTCAATTCTGCATGCCCGGAAACTCCCAGGTACCGAATTTTGTAAATGCAGCTTGAGCGATTTTGAAGATAATTAAGCGTTCCGGTACTTTTACTAACAATGCGTTGTTGTCACATCTCAGCAATAAGAAGCGATAAAATTTTAAAAATTTGAGGCCATACTAATTTTGATACGCCCAATTTATTGCAGTAAAAATAAGTGCAGGGTCCCATTTAAGATAACAAAATGACTCCGTGTAGCGCAAAACTGGGATATTTGGCAACAGTGCCGATCTCATGGTTCAATTCTGCATGTCCGGAAACCCCCAGGTACCGAATTTTGTAAATGTAGCTTTAACGATTTTAAAGATATTTAAGCGTTCCGGTACTTTTTACTAAAAATGCGTTATTGTCACATCTCGGCAATTAGAAGAGATAAAATTGTGAAAATTTGGCGGCCTTACTAAATTTGATATGCCCAATTTATTGCAATAAAAATAAGTGGGGCGTTCCGTTTAAGATAACAAAATGACTCCTTGTAGCACAAAACTGGGAAATCTGGCAACAGTGCCGATATCATGGTTCAATTCCGCACGCCCGGAAACCCCCAGGGACCGAATTTTGTAAGTGTAGCTTTAACGATTTTGAAGATATTTAAGCGTCCCGGTTCTTTTTACTAACCCTGTATTTTAGAGGACTTTAGTTGAAGTTATTTGATATAGAGTTTATCTAATATTTATTATATTGTTCAGACCCAGCCTACTTTACGGGTCGATTGTCTAGTTCAAGGAAACGGGAAAGCAGAGCATAACATCAGCCCTCAACAGGGGACCGGAGCCGGAGTATTTCGGCGAGGAACTAAATTCTCCGATGCAGTGGGAAACCACAAGGTCATATCTCAGGGGGAAGCTAACGGCATAGGAAGATGTGCGCAGTTCAACCTCGACCGAAACTGTAGGTAGAAAGAGATTGCCAGATTCTCAGACAGTCAAGCAATCATCAAAGCGCTGAGCTCATCAACAACCAGCTTCAGAATGGCTAACCGAACTAGGCAAGAATAACAAACTATCACTTAAATGGATACCGGCACACGCTGGGATAGAAGGCAATAAAAGAACGGACCAATTTGGCAAAAGTAGGAGCACAAACTCCGCTTTTAGGACCGGAACCCTTCTGCAGAATAGGGATGCATACCTACAAAGAAGAGCGAACCAAATGAATCAGTCTATGGGAACGTCTTAAAGCGATAAGGCAATCAAAGATGTTTCTAGGGTTTTCTTAACCAGGAAAATCGAAAAACCTTATAACACTGAGCAAGAACCATCTGCGCATCCTCACTGATTTTCTTACGGGCCACTACCGAGTGAAAAGGCACCAGGAGAGAATAAAAATTGAAAGCGATGACGGTTGCTGATCCTGTGAGGATTGGGAGGAAACCTCGGAACACCTTGTCACGGAGTGCGAGGCGGTCGTGAACCGACGAATAGCCCACTTCGGGTGTTGCATCGTCGAACAGGAGGAACTTCCAGTCATAGAACCATCCAGCACTGAAGATGGATAAGGTACTCTGATTGAGAATGGAAGCACCAAGGAAGGGAAACACAATAGATCTATATAGGTCAAGGTACGTGGAGGCAAGATCATTCATTAATTCATTGTTTCCCCTCTGGAAATAATTATTGTCTTCAATTTGAATTCATCGACTATAAAAAATACAATATAATATAGTTATAAACCCCAATTTGTAACCATTGGAAACGGTATTTTGAAAGTTATTACCAAATTAAATCAACAAATTGATTGATCATTTACCTGCATTGATAGATTTCGCATTCGGGCTTCATAGTAATTGTCGATGATTGAAATAAAGCTGAACGTGTAATTTAACGATATTAAATATATTTCAACGTGCATAATAGTGTAAACTGCTAGAAACATTTAAACTACCTATCAATTATCATCCTGTCAAGAGTTTGAACTGTTGAAAATTAATATTCAAGTTAAATTATAAATAACGCGAGCGGACAGCACCGGCAATTATGAACCTTAAAGCTCCAATCATCAGCAGATTTTATGATATAAATAGTCAAAGGAGTCATCAGACCGAGAGGTTTTTATCTCTCACATATTTTGCTCATCTACTGCAGTCCACAGGGACGTGGTAGCTGCTTTAACCATATCCTAATCTTCAGGCCCAACTTGGGAAGTGCAGTTAACAGGAACGTATTTCTTGGGGGATAACTGCCTATAAAGCATTAAAGTCGAATCTAAGATAGATCTGTCTTAATTCTAAGTCAAGTAGTTTTTAAAGTGAAACAATTACAGTACCTTAAATTGCTGAGTAAAATTAAGATCAACCAAGAACCCTAAATAATTATCTTATGAAATAACCAAACCTAACCATAAATTAAAACACAACACCACTCTTGAAAACCTTTATTATAATACAGGGACTATGACCTATAAACAATTCAAAGCATACTTCAACCGAAAGGCCATGCGTATTTTAGTAATCGGGTATAGTGTAAATTCATTAAGTATTTGCCCGATAGACGTTGTTATTGTTTTACCGAATTGCCTTCTTTACTATCTCTTCTCACCTGACGTAGATCGATCTATAATCTGAGCTATATAACTTGCAAGCCAACCAAGGCGTGGCGTCACGGATAATTACCTAATCATGTCAATTCTTTATACATTATGTATAAAATTTAATCATTATTTACGGAATTGGCAAATTAGACTAGAATAATGAGACCGCTACTCTCATTGACTAGAGAAATTATTTCAACGTTGCAAAATTTAAGAGCGTAATCCATTTAGTGCTCCTTTAGATAATCCAGGGAACATCTTCTTGTAAGTAGGTATCTATAACCCTCAGAAACTGCAAGGAAATTAAGTTGAATATAATAACAAAATGTTTGACATGCCCTTTAGCCCTTTAAATATGCTTGTATACAAACGAAAAACATAAAAACTATTAAAAATAATCCTCAACAACTCTCAAAAGATTAAACTAACCTATTGTAGATATTTAGATTTTGTATAATAAAAGACGATTTTCAGCGTTATTATAGTATGAATATAATCTTAAAACAGACATTTCAAAAACCACTTTTCATTTAAGGTTGCATTGAAATATTCAGGACAATCATTTAAAAATTAAGAGATTGCGATATTCAAGTAACAAAAGCCTCCTCCTTTTGTTTGTAAAATATTCAGACCACTGGCGCAAAAGGCAATTACCGTTAGTTTAGAGAGAAAGGAAGTTTAAATATTAATATATATTTTAATATCTAAGTATCTTTTGAATTTGATTTGGTAGAAATAAAATTAAAATATATAAGAAACAAATAACGTTGTATTATTTTGTAAACAAATTTCATATTTAATCTTTTCAAGGAGCATCATAGGGAAAGTGTTGAAATAATAATTTATTTAAATATATTTCTTTATAGGGCGAACATTTTATCACAGGCCTCAATTAAGTTTGAAAAACTCTGTTTAATATTATCTTGAAAACTTTATAAACGAGAACATAATATTACTGTCGGATAAGGTGTCCCGTCTGACGTAATTTAAACTATCTCGGCCTGAAGCTATTTAAAAGGAATAATGGTGTTTATTCTTCCTGCGCTTTATGCTAGATTGGTTCAACATAGAACTCGGGATATTAACGCCAAGCTTTTGCGTCACGCTCATTTTTTATAAAAAAATAAGGGAAATTAATAGGGACGTAAATATATTATTGTACTACCGGCTTTCAACATTATTTATAGAGCAAATTAACAAAAATCTAAATAAAAATATTTAATAACCGTAATTTGTTTATTTAGCCACATAAATACACAAAAAGTAAGCACAGTATTAGCTTTTTCTAGCAGTATATACTTAGCTAAATCATTATTGTCTGTCAACACTTCTTGAACTAATATGGTTAAGAATACTTTATATAACCCAAGCAATAAAATTTTTAAAAGACGGAATTTTGAATTATTAGGAACTTACAAACCAAAACAACTTTTTGTCTTATTGTAAGGATAAAGAAAGAACAATAAAACAAAACTACAGATTCTTGTTAATTAAAAAAAAAAATACTATTGCCATATAACAAAGTCAGATCTTAGACAACATTAAAATAATTTATATTGTATGAAATGGAATATTACAGGTTAGATATAACCTTATATTGCATTTTTTTCTTGGCAGACTTTTGTTGTATTTTGTCAGGTAGAGTTCCACAAGGCCTCCTGTATATTCTTGTCGTGCACATTTATTACCAGATTTAATACATATAATCCTGGTATTTTGCATTGTTACATCGCTTAACCATATAAATACATAGCACCACAAATTTCTTCCCTCTCAAAGTAACTCGAAGGCTTGATATATTTTTCTCCCATAAGGCCAGTTTCTCTAATGACAAAGCTATACTTTCCAATAGCAAGAGGTCTAGGGTAAATTTGCCTTATCTTTCTGAGAAAATCTTTTTACTAAGCTTTGCAGTTTCATATATAGTTGATGCGACATTGACAATATTATTATCGCTCTATTTTATTATAGTAATTACTCCGTTTTGTCGTCCTATTATTGTAATGAAATATAGTAATGCAACAATATTTATATAATATCATGCAAAATTTAATCCAAAGAGACTTTCATAAAGAGCGTAACAGAGCGCTTTAGGCCGTAGCCATCATGAGTGATGCCTGAAAAATAGGTAAAAGAACCACTGTCAGTGGAGAGTCAAAGAATGCTGTCGAGCTGAGGCAATGGTTTTTTTAATAAAGATTATGATGAGGTGAAACACTGTTACGTTCAGTTATAAATTTGTTGGAATTATTCTATTTTAGAATTTTTAAAGGGAGTTAGTTAAAGTTATAATTTAAAAAATATGATTTTTTATTCATTTAAAAAGAAAGCAAATGGTGAACTTCTTTCACTTACTTGTCAGTGGAAAAAGGACATATCCATGGAGATAAACAAACAAGACAAATCGACAATGGTGACAATTAAATTTCACACATTGTATGTCACATTTTTGAGAAAAAGTTTCACATAATTTAGATTAAAATCCTTAACTAGACATAATTAAAAGAAAAGCATGGTACCACGACCCGCGCTTTTCGTTGACACAACACATGTGTCGCTACTGACAGTCTTGACGAGCAGACTGATGACGCTTATACGCCAAAAAACAGCGATAATTTTGAATTTTAAGTGTTTTAAGAATGACAAGTATAAGCTGGGAGATAAAATTAAATAAAGTTACTGTAATGGTCTGTAGTTAACCTAAAATATAAAAAAGAGTTGCTACTATAATATATAATTATTCGAACTCAGTATTATAATTAATGGAGACAATTATTATTTTGTCATAAAAACGCTACACCATTTTTAGCACTAATTGTACTTTAAAAAAAATTACTTAGATTTCAGTTTAAGTGTAAATAAGGACCACTGTTAAAAAATTAACAATAAATTAAAAACAATAGTAATAATTTTTTTTTACTTCTAAAAAGACGATATAAGTGGCAATATCTCATTGGGCTCTGACAACATGAGGTCCTAAGAGTGACGTAAATCCTCAGCATTCCAGAGAGAAAGTAAATAAAAACAAGGCTATCTGACCGTATTTTCATTTATTCGCCGAAACAATAGAAACCGGTGAATTGAAGGCGGAAACCTTTTTTTCTTGACCCACTTATAGATACGTGAGCCTCAGCATCAGATATTCTAAAAACGTACATGGCTATAATTTTGTTCTTACTAGGGTAGAAGTGTGAATTATTAACATATTAATACATCTACTTACAAAACTTTTATTTATTTATAATGTACAATATTCAAATAGTGACGTTTATTAAAATTAAAGACGGTTTATAATATTCATTATGTCATACCAGTACATTATTGTGTTTTTATACCTTAGATACCATTTACATAATGGATTACTTTATGGACTTAAATAATTGAATTCGTATTTTTTTAAATATTTACATATTGTGAATGCAATAACGAACTAGTATGACATAAAAGTTTGTATGCACCACGGACATTAATAGATGTGTACGCCCTCGGGCGACTTATAAACCCTCTGGCCAGAGGCCCTCGGGTTTGTAACATTGTCGCCCTCAGGGCATAAACATCTACTTAATACCCTTGGTACATAAATAACTATTATGTCATATCAGTACATTATTGTGTTTTTATACCTTAGATCCAATTTACATAATGGAATATTGTATGCCCATGCGGGCATAAAGTCCACTTTAGGGCCCGTGCGGGCATAAAGTACACTTTATGTACTCAAATAATTAAATTGAATTCGTATTTTTTAGAATATTTACATATTGTGAAGGCAATAACGAACTAGTATGACATAAAAGTTTGTATGCACCATGGGTAACAATAGATTTGTACGCCCACGGGCGACTTTAAACCCTCTGGCCAGAGGCCCTTGGGTTTGTAATATTGTGGCCCTCGGGGCATAAACATCTACTTAATTCCCTTGGTACATAAATAACTATTATGTGTATATTGTTGGAACTAATACTAGCTATTTTCCTAACTAGTGCGGCCAGTGACGCTAATAGCATGTGTTAGAAAAATGATTTTTTCGACGAGTGTGAGTAAAATAAAGAAAATAAAGTAAATATCGAATATTTATTTCAACAAGATCATATTATCAGTTAGATTTTTTTTAATATAATTTATTATTAACAATGGTTATAGTAAAAGAACAGTTCGTAGCATTTTACAATTTTAAAAGGAACAGTTGCATGCCAACAGATTTTCTATTAGATGGATGGAAAACAACTAGCTTTCTTCTCTTTGAGGCGAACGTCGATTGCCAGATGGGGAGAGTACATTTAAGAATACCCTTTTTGATATTTTGTGAAACGCTCCAAGACTTTTATCATCAAATATACTCCATCTGGCGCGGCGCTTCCGTGAAATTGTGCTATCAACCTTATTAAGAACATTTGCCTCTTTACATAAAATTCCCACATTTTACCTACTAGATTAGAAGATTAGACCTCTTTGGAAGTTTCAGAAGGGCCTGTATACCACTGCGACCTGCAAGATATATTGTGGCTCTCTCCGATTTAAGAGCACCTCATCTAGAATTATAGCTCTGATTATCCTCTATTGCCTTCATAATTACCCTTCAGTGTAGCATGGATTGCTACCAGTTGAAACCAGTCTTCATGACACTCTCAGAGTGGCATAGAATTGCCATCCTTGGTTTATATATACCAGCACCGGCGCCTTGATCGGCTTTCGAGCCTTCAGGACGAGCTATATCCGAATTGGTAAATCTTTTTTCCAATCGTTTCTCTCTACTATCACGATCTTAAAATTGTTTTCTAACCTGCATGTTGGAGAGGTGTACTTTGTGGGCATGCCAAAGATGTACTTGCTCTAATCTCCTTCAGCAGTTTTTCATTGTCGGTGCCATGAATTTTATTGGTCCTTTTCCTTGCAAGAGTAATCACCCTGGCTTCTACTTATATATAAATGAGCACTGGTGGTAGATCCAGTAATAATTCTATAGCGTCGGAGATAAGTTCATGGTTTTCATGGCGCACAAGCATTCTAGCTTTTGCACCCCCCACAATAGCCTCAACCTAACACCATACTTGATATTTGGCTACCAAGTCACTGTTCGATAGGTCATCGTGAGTTTTGCCACCCTCGTGTAAAACCATAGGGTCATGTTAAGGCTCAAACCCCCGTTTTTTTTACTAATTCCTTTACACCTGGTTGATGTTATCGTAGCCATCTGTGTATAAAGAAAACTACTATTGTTTTGAGTGAGAACTGTTTATTTCATGCATGTTGTTGTCCTGTAACTTCTTCCCAAGAATATGCCGGTAAATTTTCTGCGCACCATGATAACATCTGCATATTCTGGGCATAGGAAACCTTCAGAAGATAGTACGCAGATCATCTACCAGGATGGCCCACATCAGTCGATATAAAACTCCTCCGTAGGATATCCTTTTCCTACTTCAGCAATAATGGTAGCTTCGCCCGAGGATGACGTTACTATCCTATTTTCCAGGCATGCCAGTATCCATTGATATATAGTGCTGGGGCCTGTGTTATTTTTAGCGCTCCGTTAATGGAGCATGACTAAATACCCATTTTGTACCTAGAAAGGTCACTGAAATATGTTTTTTAATTTAAGTGTTTGGGAAAGACACATTTTTAGGCACACTTTTAGTCCATACAAGATTTTCTGCAATCGTTGTCTTCGGGGCTGTAATTTACAAAATTCAGGAAAACCCATAACCGTTTGTCAAATAATTCCACTTAATGGAAAGGCATATTGAAAAGCTCTTGCGCCATACAATATTGTTTAAAATTTGAGGTCACTGAAATATGCCTTCTAACCTAAGTGTTTGGGAAAGACAGATTTTTAAACACACTTTTGATCCATGCAATATTTTTGCAATCGGTGTCTACAAAATTCAGGAAAACCCATAACTCTTTATCAAATAGTTCAGGTTGCTGGAAAAGTGTATCAAAAGAACACCCAAGAATATTGCTTAGAACTGGAGGTCGTTTTAATACTAGAGGTAACTCTAGTCATAGTATTAAGGAAAGGCAAATTTTGAAACTGAGTTTTGTACCATACAGGACTTATTACATTGTCGATCTCCATGCACTAAAATGCATGTTGCCAAAGGTTCCAAACCCCAACGTAATTGTCGATATTTACAAAATTCAGGAAAATTTATAGCTGTTTATTATATTGCTGAAGTCATTGAAAATTACTCTTTCGCCAAAAATTTTTATTTTAGAAGTCGAGGTCATCAATCATACACTTGCTATGTGGCTACCAAGTTACAGTTCGATATGTCATCGTGAGTCTTGCCACCCTCATGTGAAACCATGCTCTCATAATACTACTCAAATTGAGAGTAATGCATTTTTTATTAGAAGTTTTATGTATCAATCCACGATCGACTAAGCTGAGCTTAAGCTGGTCTGATAAAGAATTCTTCCCTATCATTGTTATCAAAGCATTTAGTAGTAATGCATTGTATATAAAAATGTAATGTGGCATCATTGTGTTTCAGTCAACATTCAACTAAGCTGTGCTTAAACCAGATTTAAATCAAATTGCTCCCAAAATTGTGCTCAATTTAACAGTAATGCTTTTCATGTACATATCCAACCTCCGGTCCAGGGCTCAGACCAGAGCTTTTCTCACATATTCTTTTACACCTGATGATGCTATCGTAGCCATCTATATACGAAAGGAACTACTATTGTTTTCTCTCTTGACTGAGAGTTGATCACGTTTGCTCCAGTCATCCATGTTGTTAAGAGTCCTGTAACTTCTTTCCAAGGGGATGCCGGTAAATTTTCTGATAACAACTGCATAAGAAACATACAGAAGATAGTTTCTGATGTAGATCATCTACCAGGATGGCCCACATCAATCGATAAAAAACTCATCCTTGGGATATGCTTTCCTACTTCAGCTATAATGGTAGCTTCGCCAGAGGATGACGTTATTATCCTATATTCCAGGCATGCTTGCATCCACTGATGTATATTGCTAGCTCCTGTGTTCTTTCTAGCGCTACGTTAATGGAAAGTATTGGAGCATGACTAAATGCCTCTTCTATACCTAGAAAGATTATTGAAATATGCCTTCTAATCTAAGTATTTGCGAAAGACAAATTTTCAAGCACACTTTTGGACCATACAAGATTTTCTGCAATCCTTGTCCGCGTGCTGTCATTTACAAAATTCAGGAAAACCCATAACTCTTTATCAAATGGCTCAGGTTGTTGAGAAAGTATATCAAGAAGCTCTTACACCCATAAATAAACGTTATCCTTACTAAATCAATTCTCAAGTAATGCAAATAATTGAATAAAAAGTCAACAATAATACATTAAGTTTCCACATTAAGCATATATACCATATATATACGCACTTAAAATTCTAGGTTCCTACACTACAATCATATCGCAAATACTCCTCGATTGTATAAAAAGCATTTCTGATTAAAAAGTCCTTAATTCTGGTTTTAAATATGTATATTGGAAAGCATTTCATAGTCAAAAATTTATCCTCCAGCACTCAGGACTACTCTGACACATTTTCAGGCTCCAATAGGTTGGCACAAGATTTTGACTGTGTCGGGTATTGTAATTGCGAATATCCTCAAGAGTTCTGAAATGTCCCACCTGCCTTGGACAAACATGAGGTTTTCAAAAAATGTAAGGATGATACAGGAAAAATTCTCAATGAACAAAAAACCCGTAGATAGCCATGCTTGTAGGCCTGCAAGTTTGGCAGCACTCTAAGGACCTTGCGTTGAAGACCAAAGACATCGCAGCAGAACGTCCCCAAGCCAAGATCGCACAGCCCAGGTGAGAGTGAAAAACCGTAAAATAGGCTGTTCTCAGGATCTTAACTTCATTCAGAGTCATACTTCTGAGCAAAAGAAGAGACCCTCCACAAGCTTTACACTCAGGGCTTCAATGTGGTCTTTCAACAGGTGGTGTGGCTCCAAATATATCCCCGCAAGGACCTGACGCTGGTCATGTCACCATTAACAGCCCGAGTATTTCTAAGATAGAAAAGCATTCTATTAGTTTTTCCTTCATTAGGAAGCAATCCATTCCTTGAGAACCGCTTCCTCGCCCTCTCCTTTGCATCCATGGGAACCTCAAGCGATCCTTCGAGCGCAAAAGCCGCAGAGGAAACTCTGGTATCATGAGCAAAAGGGTGTACTTTGCTTATGTATCGATTTATGTGAGATCATTAATGTAAATTAGAAATAGAATGGGACCAAAGACCGATTTCTGGGAAACCCCAATATTAACAACACTCTCCACTGACCACACCCCCCACAAACTTCACAACCTGCATTCTGTTCTCAAGATAGGATTCCACAAGTTTTAGACTTTGAGAAAGAAGCCATACTTTGCAAGCTTTTTCATAAAAATCCCTTGATCTACACCGTCAAAGTCCTAACTCAGGTCACAGAATACAACTGCTTTGAAATGCATAATATGAACCGCCTTGGCAATAAGTGAGACGAGATCCAGAATACCCAGAATAGTGGACCTGCCTCTCCGAAAACCAAACTGTGATTCGGTAAAATAATGCTCATCTTCAAAATATTTGGTTACTTGTACTGTCATAGACTTAAAGACATTTTTTTAAATAATTGGGAGTAAAGAGACAAGCCTATAGTTCTCCGGCTCATGGACATTCCCCTTTTTAAAGATTGGCGTTTAAAGCAGAGGTTTATCAACATTGTAGATGGACTTATTATCATATTCCTAATTGTTTTAATTAAATTGGTATTTAATCAACAGGCGTCTCTGCTGTTTTTTTTAAGCTGTCTATTTGGTTAAAGGTTGTTTCAGAAAATGAGAAATCATGTAGAGAATAAAATAATGATATTATCCATAAAGTCAATATCACAATTAGGAATATCTTTTGTTAAGTTAAGTGCATCCTTGGAAAAATGTTCATTAAAGTTATCTGGTGTGATGTTATGGGATTCACTTAAGTTTTTTTTGATGAACTTCGATGTTTATTTATTATGTCACACATTGTTCGGCCTGGATTATTAGAGTTTAATATCATATTGTCATTTAATTTTTTTTGCCCTATTTATTTCAGTTTCGTAATATGTTTTAAAATCCTTCAGAATTTGCATATTATTTTCAGTATTATATTACCTAAACAAATGTTCTAAGAAGTAGACATAATCTCTCATTTCTTTTCATTCCCCAGTAAACCATGTATTTCGATCCAGCTGGTCAGACCTTACCTTATTTTGCGAAAATGACTTCTGAAAATTCTTTCCAGGAATATCCATGAACACGGCAAACCTTTGCTGAGGTCAACCACAGGATGTTGACATCAGCAAGTCCCCATTCAACCTCAGAGACTTTATAGTTGTTTAATTTTTCTTGTTTTTGGTCTCACAATCATGGTAGTCTCAACATTATTGGTAATTTTTCTTGACATCTCAAATCTGAAAATTTGGCCTCTATGGTCCGGGAAACCCACATCGAGTATCTCGGGAGACACCAAAGTCATTTCAGGATCCAACAAGACATTATCAAGGTAGTTGTTGCCTCATGCTGGCCTACTTATAATTCTAACATTAAAGCTGTCAAAAACAACTTGCAGCTTACAGGTATATGTACTATTATTCAAAAATATTAGATTAAAATCTGCCGCAACAATAAACTGTTTATTTGAACTCATTATCGTTAAAACTTATTTTAATGATTCTAAAAAGGTATCCAATGGACCAGAGGGACTACGCTAAACAACTAAAATAACTAAATTAAAATCAGTAAGACAGATACAACAATACTCATTACACATATCAATTAAAGATACATCATTTCTCAAAATGCTAAAAGTAATGTTATCTTTTAAGAATGTAGCAATGTTCTGGGATCTAGCCAAAAAGCTTGTTAGTCTGTAGCCCTCCACGTATAGACTACTTATTCCTTCTGCCATCCAGTGCTCTGTTATGCATAATATATCTGCATTATTTTCCTCTATATATGTCTCTAGGAATCCCACTTTGGTTCTCAGGGACTGAATGTATAGATGAAAGACATTTAGGGTGTGCCTTATTTTTCCTGCCTCCATGGTGGAGTCTTTGGACGCTGAATGTTCATAAAAAAATTTGCCTGAACACCTATTGGCCATACTTCTGGATCAAGGTAGTTTTCCTATTTTTCATGTGACACTGTAAGCTTGAAATAACTTACATATTTGTCTTTTCTGGTTTTGATCTTGTTACATTGGCAGTCCTCATTTAGTTGTTATCATTGTAAGTAGGCAGGCATATCATTATTTGTTACCACTGTTCCTTCTCCAGGGATGAATAAATTCCCTTTTATCTACAGCAGTCAATCCATTTTACTCTTCAGAAGTACCATGTATTGGCCTGGGGTGATCATTCGTAGCTTTATTTATGTTGTTATTTCTTCTTTTCCTTGATTTTACTGCCGGAATCCACTGTTTATCGTTATCAGCGCCTTTCTTGCACAATCCAGGATTTGTGGGGTTTTAAATTTTGTTTTCTTGTATGTTTTTGTTTACATTCCTGTCTGCTGTCAAATTCAAAACAACCAGTGGATTTGACAATTGACAGATCCTGGCCTTTGCTACATGATTCACTTGGCAACACTGGTTCCATAATTTTATGTCCCTCTGGAGATTTGTAGCTTGAGGGTGTTGCTAGAACCGGCTGATGTGTGGCATCGTCGATTCGTTGTCAACGTCTTGCGCATCAGCGTAGTTATTTTTTTTTCTTGACCTCTTCATACCTTTCCTTCCATAGGTGCAGTTTCCTTGCAATATTTGGTTTTCCCAATTAATTCTTCTTTTAACCGCTTAAGGTAGCTCATAATCTCACAATTTCCCGTGGCGTTTGTGGGTTCGTCTGATCCAACCTCAATCTGGTCACAACACAGAACAAGGTTTTTTTCGAGGAAAATCACTTTCAGCGTCCAATCTCGAACTGCACAAGAATGGTGGAAAAGATTTCCACACTTAACACATGTTACCACTGAGGAACTTTTATTTTTACAGCATTTAAAAGTTGTTTTAATAGGAGGTGATCACTACGCCAGTCGGCGCTATCTTATCTCCTTCTATTCGAAGAAGATATCATAAAAAAAATTGCCAGCGCCGAATTGCGTGGGTGGCAGTAATGCAAATATGCTTTATTAATGTTGATTGACATTTTGCATTTTATAATTTCATCTAATTTAATTTTTTTTGCTATTCCAGATAAATTTAAAACAATATTTTTGCTGTGATATTTCGACTAAAACTTGATTTCTTAGTATTAGGTTATATACATGGTACATAATATGTCGCCTTAAGGAATATTTCTAAACTGTACTTTGAGGCAAATTCTACGCGATGAAACTAAGTTCATTTTTCCCAAAAAAAAATTAAAATGCAAACACATGGATCTTAGCCTGACTCAGTGTTGTTTTGGAAGAAATCATCACTCTTCCCTAAGTGGTCTATTAAAAATCAATTGAAATGCATTTGGCAACTGGTTTTTCAATATTGACATTTAGACAGGTAGTACAAGTACAAACATTAGTTCTCTCATGTTAGAAAGTGTATGTAATATTTACCGATCAAAATATAATCACACTGTACCACCCAGGTTATATTTTATAGGGTCTTTTATATAGAGTGCCAGACCAAACAATTCTGCGAACATTTTGCTGTGATGCGCAAAACGGATTATTTCAAGTCTGTTGGCATCAAGTGGCAATATCTCAATGCTCCCTGACAGAACGAACTTCCAACTATGACGCAAATCGTTCAGCATTCCAGAGCAAAGAACGAATGGAAGTCTGCTGTGACCTTATTTTAGTTTATTTGCTAGGACAAAAGGAAATTGTGAGGCAGACAAGTGATGCGGATTTTTGAGTTACACAGGCATAAATATAGAGATGAGAATATAGGCTAGGTATATAAAAAATATTTACTAACTTAATTTAACGAAGGGTTAATTTTGATGGTCAGGTCTATTTAAATTCTTGTATCATAATGGCTAAGTTATTGTATGGAAAGACTATCCCAAAATATGTGTGTGAAATCAGAGTGCATGTCATCTATTCGGATAATATATCTTGTTTAGGGTAATTTGAAGTATTTTCAATCGCTTGGGATGCAAATGTGGCACTGATTTATAATATTAATATTGCAATAGCTGATAACGTACATGATCGCCCTAATTAGTTGCTGCTACATGTCACGAAAATATAATTATTTCAAAACAAATCGGGACCAGCATCGAACAGCATAATCATTAATCAAGGAATAGCCAATCGGGATATTTTCAATTATTAATACCCAAGCTAAAATATTTCGGTTTCTCTTTTATGCCGAACTATGCGAATAAATGTGAACAAATATAATGAGTCATAAATTATTCCCATTTTCAATTGGGAGCCTGCATTTATATATTTACCTATCGAAACCCCAAATATATGTTTCCGATATTTTCCGCTCTGCACGGAATATTTTGCAACAAAATTAGAATAGCAACATCAATTTTACATTTATTTTGGCAACAATGGTCTATGTTTTAATAAATATTTGCATAGAAATGGTATAATTGAACCTGAACTGAAACACCAAGACTAAATTCCATACAACGATGGAACATTTTATTCACAATTTCATCTATCATTTATATATTTTGCACACTTTTTAACATACCAAAGTTAACCCTTAGGTGGCTAGCGTTAACGTATATTGCCAGTAGTGCTTGAAATATAATTGAAACCATTGTTTTTCTTTTACTTCGCGTGTAACACTTGTAACAGTCAGAGTTGGCTAGTGTGAAATTAATTTTCATTTTATATGCTGCATTTAGCAAGAAAATGCTGTATTTTGCCGTAGATGTACATGACAAATCACACCTTCTTTCAGTGTATACGAGTGACTAAGAGAGAAATAAAGACAACAGGAAGCTTGGCTTCATACTAATGAAGGAAAATATTGTGCAGCAAATTGCAAAAAACTTGGAAGCATGGAATATGCTGAAATAGTTAGCTATATTCATAATGGAGATAAAATGAAGGGGTGAAAGAAGTGAGCAGCTGTAAAAAATAAAAACAGACAACAATCATGCTTAAGATATGACTTTACGCAGTATTGAAATGTCTGAAACCATTATAGTCAGTATAAATCTGACACATCCGACCATTTCAACTCGGTCGGTCATCTTTTGAACATCTGCTTTACCTCCTCTAATAAATCTAATACTAGCATTAGGTAGCAAAAGTAGCAACGTCGATTAACAGATCGACGTCGTCGATTAACCGTGATTTAACGTTAAACAAAGATTAAAAACTGGATTTTTGTTAATATATCGTAGTGTGTTAAGGTTAAGGTAAATTCGAGAGTTACAAGAATTAAATAATTTTTTTGTAAAAGTATTCAGACTTATTAAATGATAATTATAATTCATATAGAACCATTTGAATTATAACTGGATTAGTATCGAAAAAGTTAATTCATATAATGATGTTAATTATTGAATAACAGCAATTAAAAGAGAATAATGCAATCATTTTCCACGTCCAGCTATTTTTAAGGTCTATGTTATTCCCAAGTACTAGAAGAATTTTTTATTAAAATTTTTCTAAAATATTCTTTTTAAATTATAGAGTACTAAAACGGAGTTTTATCCACAATACCGAAACAAAATAGCAGATTTTGTTTCGCTATTGTGGATAAAACTGCGTTTTAGTGCATGTTGCCGAAGGTTCCAAACCCCAACATAATTATAGAGTATACAACTTTCCAGTAAATTGTAGAAGAAAAACAATAGTACTTTTCTCACATGTTACCATTCGGCTGAATCATGCAACATACTTGATAGTTTAATTTATAATATGATAATGGTAAAAAGTATTAGGGCGAAGAAAAAAGTATTTTAGAACTGCATACAAATATGCTTATCAAATTAAAATTTTTTTAGAAATCGCAGCCACTCTTATATCACAGAATCCATAAACAAAATTCTCTAATAAATTAGTATCTCGCATGCCAGTTATTTGTTTTTAAAAACAGATTCTTTCTAGTATGGGCTGTCATCATTACTAACGCCGATTCGATGTACTTCAAGACTTTTGAATCCTTTGCATTGCTCTTACGCATTAATCTGCTGGGAAAATCCTAAAATAAATCAGTATGATAATAATTATTTCCATGGACTGACCTTGTTTGCTCATGCAGGCTGCTATTAGATGGTAATGAACTTTACCTACTGCAGAGACCCACCTGTCATAAATAAATTAAAATATATGTGGGTCATAATCGAATATAAAGATTAGCGAGCGATTGTTGAACGCATAGTAAGCAAGACTTTCACATTATAAAAAATGTAAAAATAAAGAAAACGTAGAAATATTTAGTAATGCTACTTTTTTCTAAGACATATAGGGTGAACCAAGTAAAAGTTTATTCTAGCAAGTTTTCGACATATCAGAATATTTTTAATTTGCTTAAAAGGGTAGGTTGTGTTAGTTTGGTTCAAGCACTTTTTGGTATTTAATAAAAATTTTTGGCAATGGTGTCTCAAACTTGCATTTGAACCGGAAGTAAGGAAAAAATTTATAATACCTAATTTTTTATTGCATTTTTTTATCTTTGGACTGTAATGGTAAGCATATGTAAGAATATTTTTTCTAAATTTGTTAACTAAACAAAATTCTGTAGCTGTTGTTATATTATCACTCATAAGTATATATTTAAGACCAACAAATTCAAAATCTATTGAAAAAAGTTTCATTTTCAACTTCTATCATCCACATATTATTGATTTTAAATTTAATTTTGAATTGTTGAAATATATGATAGATCAATGAATCGACCTACATATTTACCGTGTCTATTAAAGTCTGATTCCCGTATATCGCTATTATAAATTTCAGGGGGGGGGGGGCTATTTATAATTTACTAAACTAATTCTCTAATCTTGCCTATTTTGAGCTTAGGTAATCTACAAATTAGTGAATACAAATTATCATTGAAGTTTGATGGCAATTAATTGTTTTTGAGCAAATTACCAATTTTTTTTATGGCAATGACACACACACTGAAGAGAGATCCTATAGCATTCAACGAGCGATGTGTGTGCAATGATGTTGATTGACACGGTCGTTGAAGAGCTGTAGGTTGTAATTTGGGGAAACAGATGTCCTAGGAGTGAGTTCCACAGCGATGTAGTGCGTCAGACAAACGAGTTCTTGTAAAGCGATCTTCTAAGTATTTCTAACCTAAACCAAAAACCTGGTGATTTAAGATAAAGTCTTTAACCTTTATATTAAAAGATGCCTTGTAATAATGATGACTCACTATTAGACTTGCTAATCATCTTATTATCATTCTTTTATGTTTTTGAGGCACAAAATTAAAAAATATAAGCAACGATCTGAAGACAGGCTTCTTGTTAATAATTAAAAATTGTTTTTATCTTATCTTTTACCTTACTTCGATGAATGTGTTGAAACGATAAAGCTTGGGTCTTAATACATTTTTACAGCCTTCGGCGCACTTCTAAACCTATAATTCATACGAAAAGTTTAATACATTCGGCTCAGCTCGAAAAAGTGATGTAAGACAAATGCTTTCAGAAACTTCTATATATAGATATACCGATTTGAACTTGGAACGATAAGATACGTTTAATTTAAACTTATATGGAAAAAAATCGCGTTGGTGGTAAGCCAGCTTTTCCAGTGTTTACATTCTCCGGAAACCTGCTAAACTATGGCAAAACTTTTGCTTTTGACACGAGATAAATTGTACAAAATTTATAAAAAGTTAGTTGCATATTATTTGAAAAGTTGCGCGGCCCCGCTTGTGCACGAGATTCTGAAAAAGTGGCTATCACGGTCCCTATATTTCCCAGATAACATAAACAAGGGAAGTTCTCGCAGGAAATATTATCTGTTTAAAGTTTTATATATACCAAATATCTCGGTAGAAGTTTAAGCTGTCAGACATTCTAAGCCACCATTTATTATCCTTTATACAATCTTCATGTCATCTTTGTAGCTTTAATCAATAAAGCTAACGATTAATCATATAAACAATAAAAATCTAATTCTATTATAAAAATATTTTTATTAGTGTACTTAGAGAGAATGAGGCTCTGGTTCAACACGTCTATTAGGGTTTCTGTGAGTTTAAAATTTAAGTGGTTTGCGATTTTACATAAGAGAATGTACACAAGTACGAATTAGAGTTGTTATGGATGATGATTGAATTGCATTATTTCGGCCCTTTCACAATATTTCTTAGAGAAAAATCCTTTCCTCGTTGAAACACATCTAATTAACCATTAGCACCGGAATTATTATTATTAAGGAGTCCGCACGCCTGTATTTGGCACTAAAAAGAAAGTCGTCCTATTTGGTGTTTTACAAACAAAAGCAATTTAATATATACATTTAATCCGCCATTAGATTTTACTTCTATTATTGTCCAGCGAATATCAACGAATAACAATTTATGCATGCTTTTGTTTCTAAAAGCAAATCTAAAGGAATAATTGGTATAAGCTGTAAATATTTACAAAACGTTATAGGTGTTGACGTCACTTTTTTTCAGGATGGCAGAGCAGAAACGTCTGAAAATTTGATGAAGGAAGAATTGATAGATATCGAGGAAGAATAACTTTTATATGACAGTGATGACGATGAAGGAGATGAAGACTGTGTAACTGTGTAGAAAAAAGAAACGAGAATTCAGAAAGCAAGCAAGATATTTTGGATATTGAAATTGAAAGTTCTAAGTCAGAAGTGATTCTAGGGAAGAACAATTCTACCGCCGAAGAATGCCACAACCAAATCTATAAACTTATTGAAACATTTACCTGGTCTAAAAGCTTCGACTAAAAACTTGAGAGACCAACTTGAAATTTGGCAGTCTTTTACATTACAGACATGTTACACACTATTGCCGAATGAATCAATCAGCAATTCGATTCAACAGCAAAAACTATTCTCGTAAAAGAAACACAGCACCTACAAATATCTGCGAGACTCGTGCTCTTCATGGAATATTATATTTGCCTGGAGTCTTGATAAGAGAGTTAACAGCACGCGAGGAACTAGATTGGAGATATGTGGAATGTTCATGTATATAAATAGGTTGCAATTCCTATTACATTTGAGATTCGAAAATTTGCGAGGAACGGAGAAGTGTGGATAAGTTAGCCTATTTGCGAATTATTCTATGTCTTTGTTACCAGCTACAAAACTACCTATAGTCCTTTAGAGAGGTATTTTAGAGAAGCGGTTCTTTCAGGGATATATATCCCAAATAAACCGAATAAATATTCAAACAAAACAACAAAAAAATTCAAATAAAAAGAGGAGTAAGACAAGGGGACACAATTTCCCCAAAGCTGTTCACACTTGCACTGGAAGATGTCTTTAAAACTCTAGGCTGGAATAAGAATGGCATCAAAATTGACGGCAAACATCTGAGCCATCTACGCTTTGAGGATGATAAAATAGTGCTCTTTAGCCAGAATATAATGGAATTACAAGAGATCATGGAAGAACTTCAAAGAGAAACCGCAAGGATGGGATTAACCATGAATTTAAATAAGACAAAAGTCATTATACCTGACAATATGCAAATGTATATAGGAGACCGAATCATTGACAACGTCGAAGAATATGTATATTTGGGACATTGCATCAAATTAGGCAAAGAAAATCAAACCGCCGCGCCTAAAGAAATAGACAAGTTCGTTTGACATGGGCAGCCACGGGTAAACTGTCAGACGTCTTGAGAAATCGAACTATTCCAATTAATTTGAAAAGAAAGGTCTTCAATGCCTGCTTATTACCCGTGATGACATACGGAATGGAAACAATGACACTCACTGTTAAATCAGCTAACAAGCTTAGGACCCCCAGAGAGCCATATAACGGATGACAAGCCCTAGAGGCCATATCATGAACGAGAATATCAGACAAAGAACTAAAGTTGAAGACGTCATAACACGCATAGCCCACCTGTAATGGAGCTGGGTAGGACTCGTTTCCCGACAGGACGACTTGAGATGGTCAAGACGCATAATTCAATGGAGGCCTCGCGTACATAAACGCAGCTTTGGCAGATCACAGTTACGCTGGCTCGACGATATCAAAAACAAAGTGGGCAACAGATGGCATCAACGGCCACAGGACAAAGAGGTATGGAAGAATATAGGGGAGACCTATATTCAGGAGTGGACTGTGAAGGGTTGCTGAAAGAAGAAGAAGTGTACTGTCATTTGCAAAACTGTAAACAATGCTTCCATAAACTGGAGTATAGGAAATTGGCAAGCCAGCTGCAGAGATACACTGGCAGTCCGAAGGGCGGCAGTTTGTTGACTTCATCATGCCAAACTCTGTCGAATGCCTTCGGTATTTCGAACGCAAACGCTCGAGATTATCCGTAGTTCTCAATTGCCCTACTCCATACATGAGTGACATCGACCAATATATCTTCTGTCGATCTCTCTTTTCGAGAGCCGTATTGATTATCGTTTATTATTCTGTTGGTCTTGAGGTACTTGAGTATATGCTGCTCTAGCGACTTTCCAAGGAGAAGGATAATTCGGTAAAATAGAGAAAAAAGCCTGGAAAAATGAGTGTTAGTTCACTGGCGCAGTTCTTTAACATGACAGCAGGTATTTGGCCCGGTCCTAATCCTTTTGCTTGATAATTTTACGGTTATCACGGTGATGAAACTTAACTTGTGCCATGGTAGTGTTGACGTTAGTTACAGTGAGGAGAGCTTTGCCTTGTGGGACGTTTAAGGGTGAGTGTGACGACAACATTTCGGCGACCTTGTATGCTTTTTCCTAAGCTGTAGTTGCCGTGACGGCGCGTTTGTCTATCAAAGGTGGGAGAGACGTCTTCGTAAAGTTATTACTTATTGTCTTTGCTGTGGATCTATAGGACGATGATCGCTCCGATGCTCATGCACGGAGCGGTCGTTTGGTAATCAGGATCCATAAAAACGGCGTCCAGACTTACTACTGCCGAACAAATTACAGCGACTTGCATGCCTCTGCATCACCGAGGCTATGTGGACGGGGCTCACAAGGGCCCTGAAGGTGCTGGCGGGGTTGCCTCCGTCGGCGTCGGTGGACTGGGTGAGGCACGAGACGGCCAGAGCGGCCATAAGATTGGCTGATGTGAGGATGTGTGGGGACAATGGCACCTGCCATGGCCGTTGTGGTCTCCGGCGGGGCTTGTCTATGAGACCGAGCCATCCTAGGTGTGCCAGTCGATGGTCTTTGAGATAGTCTTCCACGAGAGACGAAACTTCATCTTCCCTACGAAGGAGGATTGGATGGAGGGTAGGACGGGATCCTGGGATGAGTTAGTCTGGTGCACAGACGGGTCCAGAATGAGAGCACTGTCTGGAGGTGGTGCGTATTGTGAAGCCCTAGGACGGAAATTATCCGCCCCACTGGGCTATCATGATGGTGGTCTGAGAAACGTTAAGGTTCAATGTCGGTGGCGGGAGGATTTTCTTCTGCTTCGACAGCAAGGCCGCACTCGTGGCGCTGAAGTCCGTACGCACGCGCTCCTTGTTGGTAAGGGTGTGTAGAAGCTGGCTGATTGAATTCTCAAAGCTTAAAAGATTACGCCGGTCTAGGTACCGGGGCACTCGGGTGTACCAAGAAACGAGGCTGCTGATAATCCAGAGAAGGCCCCCACGTAGATACTTGGGGCCTGACCCCTGTGTGGAGATCCCCCAGAGTGTTCGCGAAAGAGCTTTAGAGGCCTGCATGGAGGGTCTGCGGAAGAGGTGTGGCGGAGGGCTTCGGAGGTGAGACAGACGAGGCTCTTGATACATGGGGGACGATGAGACCCCATACCATCTATTTGCGGAATACCCCGCCTCCGCGTGGGCAAGACTTCAGAATCCTTGGCTCGATGCCGATGGATCCACTTTCAGTGCGTCGTGCCAATCTGAATGAGATGCGGGCTTTCTTAAGGAGGACCGGCATTCTTAAGGTTCTCCAATGCGGGCTGGGGGCACAACGCGCCTATTTGGTGGCCTAAGTACAGCCCCATAAGAGCCACCCCTTCTGTTACTGATACTGATATTTCTACCGAAATTCCTGTAGCTACTGTAGCATTGTAAAAGTTTATTCCTGATACTTTGATTGTATTTGTCCTTTTCGTCAATCACACGTTTGCCTTAGTTAATGTTAAGTGTTATTTGATATCAAACCTTGAACTATATTTAGATCAGCAATCTGAAATCCGTATGCTGTAATGAGGTAGTTTTGAGACTATGTGAGCCTGTTTATCGATCAGAACGAAGTGATATAAATATGCGTTACAATATTTGTAGGAATGGATACAATAATAATAATTATTAGTACAAGTATTGAAATATTGTGATATTTATTAAATTCGCAGCCACCTTTGGCTATATTAATATTGCTTATCTATCTCTAAGTTACAATTGCGATGGTGGCCCCCAAAATGGTTAATAACCCAATAATTTTCGTCCCGTATATCCCGTAAATATATTCGTTTCGTCTCGTATGCAATAATACGTATATAATTTCTAACTATAGAAGCTCCTTAATCAGTCACAAATTATATATACTTTATTCTGTTGATTGTAATATTTCATAACCCTTAATTCAAAATCAGAAATTTGAAGATGCGATGTAATTGAGACTTGAAAATAGGAATTATTTTAGTTAAATATTATATATTTATTAAATTTAACTAAATTTTAAAGTGCTTTATTGTCCAAAAAAGTATTTCAACATTTCTTATTGACAGATCTTTATAAAATGTATATAAAATGTATATAAAATATTGAACAAAACGAAACAAGATCAAAACAGGAGAAAAAAGACGTACCCGAAAAAAACATAAGTGTGGTGAGTTAAAACATATTAAGTAGCAAATATTATCACAGTACCTACATCAGCGTAGTCAAAATTATAATGGCTTATTGCAGCCATTGACCACAATAAAATATTTCATTGATTTGCTTTTAGGAAACATTCATAAGTAAAAAAATAAAATATGATTTTTTTTGTTCTATTCGAAAAACTCGCCAATAGAACTAATTCGTTGTATTTATTAAAATCATAATATGTATTCGATAAAAAATTCAATCAGTTGAATTTGAAATAATTTTATAAATTTTTTTTATTAACTAATTAATAAATAAAATAGGGCTAATTAATAAATCTGTGAAGAGAAAAATTGTAAACACAAGCACTTTCTGGAGTTCCAGTGTCAAAATCTTAATGATCTTCTAAATATGTACCAAACACCATCCTCTTTTTGATAAAAAATAGATTCTAATATATTCTTCTATGTACAGGTTATAATTGATCTTGTATATTACTATGTAAACTTGTTTTATTAAAGCTAATGGATCGATTTTTAATGTTTGTAAATAGAGAAAATTAGCATCAGATATTGGCTTTTACACCATCACGCTTCCTGTTTATATAGTATAATATATTTTATTGATAAATTGCATTAGTTTCCATGGCAAAGACATGACAAAACAAATAAATCCGCAAGCGATTATAAATTTAAATTCAGGAGGGTTGCAGCCGATTCATTTGGTTTAAAACTGATATATGCAGGCCATCGCAGCGTCAACAAGTCTGCAGCAAGTTGTGCAGTAATTTAAACGCCATACACCAAGAATAATAGAATGTAAACTCAGCAGTTACTATATTAATGGCCAAAGATTTTTAAGATTTTAGCAATATACAGCAAGTCCAGAAAGGTCATATACATACAGACATATTATACAAAACAAAAATTGCTACTATTAAAATTTTTGCCTAGTGATGAAATTACATTAAAATTATATAAGTTGGCTTTTATTTTTAGCTTAAGAGCAAAATATTATTGGAAAATATTACTTAGAATTGGTAAAAAAATCCTCCGAGATCACAATGATAAACTTCCAGAAAAAGTACTTTTTCAAAAAAAAAAATTCTGAACATCGAAGAAGTAGTGGATCCACTATCGATATTATTGAGACCGTTCGTCGGTACCTTCAAAAGTAGCGCCCGCCACTAATAACATTGACAGCTGATATTGGCGATCATATAAAAGGCGACACAGGAAATAAAAAAGAGGGCGACGATGAAGATGAAGCTGGTTTACATGATGATGAGTGGAGCATCGTGCAATTAAGGAAAGCCAGTAGGATCGACAAAAATTTGACCGCCTTGCTAACCTGCAGAACGCCAGCTGCAAAATAAATGCATTGATTTGATCAAGCTACAAAGCAGCCGAGACGAGAATGTATTACATTTTAAAAATGATATATCAGGAATTCAGGAACACCAGATATAATAAAATATTTTTTAAACAATATTTTATCTTATTAGATATTGTTACTAATATAAGGGATTGAATAATATGTATTACTATTATCATAAGCGGCCCTTTAATTACAAAAAATACAATTCTCAATATGATTATTTACCTCAATGCTGGCTGCCATCCACCTTCCTATCCAAAATCACACAGCGCAGGCACTAGTATCTTTACTTTTTTCGTCTTAGGTTTTTTATGACAGTGGCACACACTCTCAAGGGAGATGCTATGGTACTCGACGAGCGGTGTGTGCGCGAAGATGTTGATTGACACGGTTCATGAATAGTTGTAGGTTATAATAGGGAACTTGCACATGTTTTTTTTTATTTCAATAGTCTATTACGCTAAAAAAGAAGGTGTGCCAAATCTGAAGTGTTAAATATCACCAGTTTTGTTTCTATACATTTTTAAAGTTGCCGTTAAATCCGCGCCAATTTAAACACGATTTGACGTCATAGAGCATAACGATCGGCGCGGCGGATCGGTCGATCATCTACCTGCCACTTCTATTGCGACTCGCAGAGAAAGACAGCAGGTTATACTTTAAGTTTTTAGTTTAGTGGATTGTAATATTTTTTTGTTTTGTCTGTGACAGTGTTTTTGGTTTGTATTTTGTGATTTGAACTAAAATGGAAAAAAGACAGCTCATAGGGCGTGTATTGTACCAATGTGCACAAATACGACATTTAAACATTAACATTAAAGGTACAGATTTCTCTGCAATATATTCTTCATTTTACAATGTTAGATGGTAGCTGTATCAATACTTTATCAGGAATAAACTCAGCGCAAAGGTGCTTTATTTGCGGTTCGTCTTTTAAGGAGATGAACACAGATAAGGTTTTCGAAAGGGTGACAAAAATTGAAATTCTTAACTTGGGCCTATCTTCCCTTCATTCATGGATCCGTTGTTTTGAATGTTTGTTATATATTGCCAATAGAGTGTTGGCAAGTTAAGGACCCTGGAAAGAAAAAACTAATTGAAAACCAAAAACGAAAACTTCAGAAGGGTTTTAAAGTTCAAATGGGATTAATTATTGACAAACCAAAACCAGGCTATGGATCCACGAATTATGGGATTATGTCTAGAAGGTTTTTTCAAAACCCAGAGTTAAGTTCCTCGATAACCGGCATTAACAAAGAACTTATTTTAAAATTTTCAGAAATTTTAAGAGTTGTGTCTATAGGACAAAAAATCAAGTTGGTGCAGTTTCAACGGATTTTGAGGGAATCGAGAAAATCGGGAATTATATCCATGGTACTATATGCCTTGCAGTATTCATAAGATTCTAGTTAATGGAATTGAGATTATTCAACTTTTTGATTTGCCCATAAAGAGGTCCGAAAAGTGTTGAACCACAACCGTTTGAACCACACGCAGAATATTTGGAAATAGACTTTTTTGTTTGCAACAGTATTCGGATATTTTGCCTTCAGATATTGGCGAACTTGACTTGCAAAGTTCAGGCAATTCTGGCCTTTCGGAAAGCGAATAATTTTTTCTATGCTATTTTCAACAATAAAAGTTATGTTTTTTTTTTTCGCTTAGGGATCTAATGATTATTTTTTTTAAGTATAAATTTTCATTTATTTACATAATGAGTAGCAATTTTACAATTTTGAACTTCCTTTCCTTTTTCTATGAATGTTTATTATATTATTTAACCATTTTAAGATCTTTATTTTTTCTGGGTACCTTCTTTTTGAAGTTCTATATTTAAAGTTAGTAGTATAATTTTAAATCTATGTCAAAATTTATTGAATTATGTTTACCTATATGTATTTATTATTATTATTATTATTATTATTATATTCATTTGTATTTAATGTTAATTTATTATAAAAAATAAAATTGTGCGATGAAAACCTAACTACGACTTTTTTGCCGTTTTGTGTTATACTGAATCCAGAAATATGAAAAGTTTCATAGCGTACAAGCCAGCATACATTTTTTATAAACACTTAAACTCAGATTTTTTGTGTGTCAGATATAGCTTAGTGTATTAGCTACCCAACGGTTATTATTTAGTTTAAATCCGTTGAGTACAACAAGAATAATGATTTTTGTCCATTTATCCCAGTCACTCAAAGCACTGTGCGGCGCGCCGACAAACTGACCAGTGAACGCGCGTTTCCGAGCGCCTGGAATAATTCGAATTTCTTGACATTTTTATTTCAAGATTTTGGCCACAATGAATTTCATTAATAGATTCTTTTTTACTAAACTTTTTTATTGGATGTCCACTTATGGTTTTTAGCATTTATTTCGGTTTTTATTTGTTTGTGCAAGTTCCCTATAGGTGGAAACAGATGTCCTGAGAGTGAGTTCCACAGTAATGCAGTGCACCAGACAAAGAAGTCCTTGTAAAGCGACGTTCAATGCGTTTCCAGTTGTATAACGAACGGGTGCGCTCTTGCCGCCTGTCGCGCCTTTAGGGTGTACTTGGGTACGGCACGCCAGATGTGTGAGCAATATTCTAAGCACGGTCTTATTTGCGCCTTGTAGGGCAAGCAACTGCTGCAGTGTGTAAAGTTTTTTGTTGCGAAATAGCGCACCGTGCTTCTGCGAGGCTGATTTTGTCATTTGAGCAACGTGGTCATGCCAGGATATGTTGCTGTTGACCGAGATACTCAGTAGTCCGATTGACAAGGATGAAGGAATGGTCGATCCTGCCATAATGATATCAGGGTGCGCCGCATTGGCTTTCATGGTAAACGCGGCTGCTTGGATTTTCGCTGCATTGAACTGGACCAAATTCATGTCGCCCCAGGTTCTAACCTTCACCACTTCTTGATTAATTGTTATAATTTGCTCCTGTCTGCGGTGATTAATCTCAGTCGCTAGAAAAGGTTTTTTTGATCTAAATTGGAAGTACCCTCATCAGCAAAGTTGTAAACAGGATTATTGGCTTTGGTCAGCAGGTCAGATAATGAATAGAGTTGGTGAATGTATTGCGCCCTGAGACACTCCCGCATTAACGGTGAATGTGTCTGAGATGTGTCCATTAATTGCAACGTGCAGAGATAGGTTGTTAAGGAAACTGGCAAGCCAGCTGCAGAGTGACGCTGGCAGTCCGAAGGAAGGCAGTCTGTAGAGCAATCCATCCTGCCAATCTCTGTCAAATGTAATCGCTCGATTCTCTGTAGTTCTCAATTGCTCTATGACATAGGCCAATATATCTCCTCTTGATCTCTGTTTGCAGAAGCCTTATTGGTTATCGCTAATTTTTCTGTTTGGCTTGAGGTACTTGAGTAGTTGCTGATTGACTACATGTTCCATGCCTTTTGAGATTATTGGAAGCAAGGCAATTGGGCGAGAAATTGCGGGCGTGGTTTTCTTGCCTTTTTTTGAAACAGGATGTACTCGAGCCACTTTCCAATAAGATGGGTAAATCCCTTTTCGGTAAGGCATAGAAAAAGTCGGGGAAAATGGGTGTTAGTTCGTTGATGCAGCTCTTTAACACGATCGCAAGTATTCCATCCGGCCCTGATGCCTTTTGCGTAGCTAACTCTCTGAGGATTTTACGAATGTCAGGGTTGACACTGTGACATATGGTTCCAATCTCAAAGATAGTAAAATTCAGTGTCTTTGAGAGTTCCTATCTATCTACTCCTCTATAATGTTACATATGATGGAGGCACCTCTTAATCCTTGTACACATGACAATATAATTTTTCAGGATTGTAAGTTTTTCGTTAATAAAAAATTGGCATTTGCAACAATTCATTGCCGTAGTGTACCATTTCTTTATGAAGTGTTTAAAGAGCTCATTATCTTATGCATTTAAAGATCGTTTACACAAATAGTGCACTATGTAAAAATCGACCTCTCCTATTGGTCGATCCATCTCGTATTACGATATGTCTGCGTGATGCAATCAATTTGTATCAAGAGCTCTCGTGGTGTAGAGGTTTAGATCGTTGGGTCTCACCTGGAAAACGCGGGTTCGAACCCCGTCGCTTTTTTTTATTTTTTTTTAAAGATTATGTTTCTAAACAGCTTTTTTTCTTGATTTTGGATATGTCTTGAGTTAGATTGGGTTAGCACCTGGTTAGTTTCCTTTTCTTGAGCCCCCGTAGCGAGAGAAGCGAGCGGAGGGCCATGCGGTTCGACCAATGGGAAAGGCTGATTATTATTTAGTGCACTATTTGTGTAAAGGATCTTATAATGCTTATCTTATTTCTCATATTTTTATATAAGAAACATAAGCCATACATAAGCTTATACAACAAAATACATTTACTAATAAAGGAATACTATTATACTATTATCAGTTGCAGTAATCTGTGTTATATATCACGGATTCCCACCTGCAAAATCATCATTAAAGGCCACGAGTATCATCATGGCACAATGCTTTTGGACATGCTATTTACTTCTGTTATTTCTAAGGTATATAATATATTATATTCAAATTCTATAGGCACTAATTTTTAAAAGTTTTTACTAAATTCATTCAGAAATATCAGTTGTATGGTATGTTGCATGTGATCGTGAACTTTATAGTATAGCAAATTAAACTGCTATTAGGATATAATTTCTAATCACACAAAATATAAACATCAGTATATATAATATTTAAATATAATAATATATTCAATTGAATAAGGTAAGACTGCTGTTAAGAATTAAGGTAAAACGATTTTTTGTATAAATATTATGCATATACAAGAAGAGTGGGGTGGAGGTGCTACACAATTGCAAATGCAAACGATAGGGAAAAATCTATAAATAAATACATGCAAGAGTATTACAGTTACCTATATAATAATATATCCAAATTCTAACGAAAAGTTAAGAGGAAGAATTAAATTAAGAAATACACATATAAGATTAGATGACCTTCATCCGAAAGAACTCAATTTTTTGATCTAAACCTCATGATTTTGTATACAAAGATATGACACTACTATTATTAAAATTCTTTATTCTTTACATGCAATCAATACTATGACACAAGAGTATTAAGTTATGAGAGACACATATAAATCTAGAGTAATCTTAAACCAAAAGGCATTTTTGTATATTTTTTGATTCAAGCCTCATAATTATTTGTAAAATCATAGGTTCTGAAAGTAATAACATTAGTATTCTTTATTTTTACGTGGCAATTGACAACGTATGGATGGAATTATAAACAACCTCATTCAATGTAACGAGTAGACAAAATCTAACCAATATACAGATGGGACCATCCATTAAGGGTTCCTGCACCGAGTAGAGACAGCAATGGCTGGATGGAACAATGAAGCAACTAAAGTGAGAAAAAGCTGTTACAAAACTGAATAAAAATGTAAAAGCATTCTATTGAAAATGTGTAAAGAAGTTGCTTTAATTTTATGGCATGGTATGCACTCTGGGATCTAACTTCTTTACTTATCAGACTATCGACTGGATGCTTTTTGGCTGTTGTTGAAATTAAACTCATTAGTTCAGAATTTATATAAAGTATTCCGTCACAAAAAATCAAGAAAACGCAATTGTTATTTCCGCAGATAGCGCGGCATCAATCATGGGACCGTTAGAATGCTGAGATCGCCTGCAGGGAATTGTGCTCGGCTAGATCCCCGCTTAACGGCTAGCCGGGATTAGAGTTCAGCTGCTAGTCGAGCTATGAAAACTGCGATGCATCGCGTTCTATCAGCAGGTTCCACCTAGGTTCTCGAAGAAGCTGTCACTAGTCACTGCCCCACTAGCCGACCGCTACAGTGGGTATCCTCGCAACTACTGCCAATATAAGCTAGTGATGGCAAACGAATACTAGAACTGATCCCAGGATCAGATCCCTGACGCTCAGATCACGTACCTGATCCCAAAGTTAAAAATGAATACTTCAAAAACTAGTACGCAACCGTAAATACAAGAAGTGTTTATCGTGACGGCTAACGCTAACGGCACTGATTCTGATACAGGAGGATGCGCGGAATCCGCGGAAGCAAGAAGCACGACTAGTAAAATCTCGGACTAGGTAATTGTTTGATTCCTTGATTCCGAACCGCGTTTCGCCGTGTGTGTTTGTTGCGGTATCCAAATGAATAGAGTATACCGACGAGTAATAAGTGATCCTACTGTAGATGTAGGTACTAACTAGACTAGGATCTGTGGATCAAAACATGTCTTCTGATTTTGTTGGATTACTTTAAAATTAGTGACTACTGAGACTGAGATTGTGGCTCTCCTTGGCGTTTCAATTAGTGTTAAATAGGCGAAATACTTTAAATTTTAAGCGGATTTAAACGTTTCATATTCACGTGGTATTTCAAAGGTTTCAATAGGATTGTATACTATTATTGTATCGTGATAAGCATAGATAAATATTAAGGTGATAGGTACTGAGTAAACTGAACTAGGAAATTGATTTATAAAGTTTAATAATCAGGAAACATAAACAAACAATGAATACATTTATAGAATAAAAAACTAACAAAACGTAAAGTAGAAATACGTATAAGTATCTCGCAGAAAACAACATAGTACCGTTAGCTGATTGCTTTGGGATTGGTATCAGGAACTGATCCTGGGATCAGGTATTTGCGCATATGGGATCAGTTCCGAACTGATTCCTAAAAAAATCGGGATCAACCAACACTAATATAAGCCAGCCGGCCTATACGGGATATCGCCGCTAACCGCCATCGTCGCCTCCTATCTTGCCCGCTTTCACTGCTGCTATGTAGGAATATCACATACTCTCCTTCCGTAACACTAGGCTAGTATTCTTCTTTCAATTCTGAACAGCTTCATCTTTACTACCCCTCTCTTCTTTAAACCACAGGCCGATACTGATCCTCCAATTTGTATCAGTCGCTATTTTACTCTCGCCTCCCTCTCCTCTCTCTCTCTTTTTCAATCTCTTTCTTTACACTATGTGCCGGTGTTGTTTCTTAAATTCCTACCAGCCTCCCTGTCTTTACATCTTCGTTTTTTACACACAGGCTGCATACCTCCGTTTCGAACCTTATCTATCTACCACCTCCACGATGGCCGAACACCACAAGAGTGAGGTAAGGCCAGAAGGATGTGACGTATACGCGTAAATGCACTTCAAATTTGTATTTAGCCTTCATAGGAAGCCTTGTCCGTTGTCGCACCGTCCCTCATAATATCATTGCCAACTCCATTATGACGTTACCTTTTCTTCCTTTTGTTAATCTCTCTTTTATTGTCAGCATGCTCATCCATCCAGTTTGGAAGACAGCACTAGCCGTCCGTACCGTGGTCGTGATGAGCTTCTCACTATTATAGGACCATTATAGTTTCCGCAAACGTGAGGTTGGTGATTGGACTCACTTGCACCGTAAACCTAATTAGCTCATTCACTAATACTGTACCGTCTCGTACCGCGATGTGACTAACTTTCTCCCATTCACATATGCCCATTATGGTTATATTTTATTGAGCAATGCTATTACAAGATTAAAAAGGACATTCCGTATACTATAATTTTTTTTCCAAGTTGACAATATAAGTAAAGCTAGCTTTATTGTTTGTATTTTCCTAATTCATGCATGATTTGCTGTTTCTCCACAAGATGTCCTGTACACTGTGTGCCCTTATAAAGGGCACACAGTGTACAGGAACATTGCCAATTGGTCAAAGACTTGTTGAATTGACACTTTACCCGATTACTAAAACACGCACGTTCTTTCGGTTGAGGTGTGATTTGAATTAGTTTTAGAATAATAACGTTCTTTAAGAGCGGTATTATTTTAAATTTATGGTCATATTTGGTTATTTCATTAGAGTATTGGTCAAATACTTAATGAGTTTACACTATACCCGATTACTGAAACATGCATGTACTTTCGATTGTTGAGCTATTGTTTGAATTATTTATGGTCATAGTTCCTGTATTGTAATAAAGTTTTTTAAGATGGATGTTGTGTTTTATGCCTAGGTTTGGTTTCTTGAGTTTGAAAGGCAATCAGCAACCAGTACTTAACATCCGCTATTCACGCATAATTTGCTGTTTCTCCACAAGATGTCCTGTACACTGTGTGCCCTTTATAACAATAACAATGCCTATTGGTCAAAGACTTAATATATTGACACTGTACCCGATTACTAAAACACGCACGTTCTTCCGGTTGAGGTGTGATTTCAATTGGTCTTGATCCCTGTTTTAGAATAATGTTCTTTAAGAGCGGTATTATTTTCTAATTTATGGTCAGCTTTGGTTGTTTCACTAGTGTATTGGTCAAACACTTAATGAGTTTACACTATACCCGATTACTAAAATACGCATGTGCTTTCGGTTGAGCTATGGTTTGAATTGTTTATAGGTTAGCCCCTGAATTATAACAATATTTTTTAAGAGCAGTGTTGTGTTTTAATGTATGTGTAGGTATGATTTTCCATAAAATAACTATTTAAGGTTCTTGGTTTATCTCAACTTTGCTCGGCACTATAAGACACTGTAGCTATTTAACTTTTAATATCACTTAACTTAGAATCTTGACAAATCGATAGTAAATTTAACTCCAGGACTTTGAACGGGTATTTTCCTAGAAACTGCGCTCCTGTGAGCTGCATCCCTTGAGTTATGGTTGAGGATTAGAACATCGCTAGAACAGCTAAAGCCTATGTTCTGGTGAACTGCGGGAAATGGTTAGAGCGCAATAGGTGGGAGACAAAAGCCTGTCGGACTGCTGGTCCGCTTGGAGATTTATATCATAAAATCTTCAATGAGATTGATTGATTGAATATGCCGACCCATCAGAGCTAAATTGAGTTGTGATTAAATCATCAAGTATCTGGAATCTGGAATCTGGAAATGGTGAGAGGGTGGCCTTGAAAAGGCCGCGGCACTTAGGCCCCATTGGACCCCCTGTGCGTCCTCTCCAGGTCAACCAATCCATCTAGGCCATCGTCCAGCCTAGTGTTGTAAAAAAGGCGGCGCTGTTGCCCGAGGAGGCTGTTCTAAGAAAAGCCATGGTTGGCCATCGTTCTCCCAAAATGGATTCCCTTAGTTCCGAAACAGCGTCGCAATCGCAGAGCAGATGCTCTACTGTTTCGTCCTCCTGTTCACAGCCTCTGCATATAGGTGTCTCGCATAATCTCATTGTGTGGAGATGTTTCCTTAGCTGGCAGTGTCCAGTCAGAATCCCCACCACGAGTCGTAGGGTCTTCCTTGACATATCCAGGTATGCTTTTGCTGCAGACTCATTAGGGTAGCTTAAAAACTCCCTGGCCAGTCGACAGTTAGTTGTTTCGTCTCATCTTGCCCTAAAGTCTTCATGGGTGATCTTTTTTATCATATGTATCGTCGTCGCGACAGGTAGGTTTGAAGGGCCGGCTCCGATAATGTTTGAACCGGCTGCCTTTCTAGCCAATTTGTCCGCTGATTTGTTACCTTCGCACTGTGCATGTCCTTTAACCCAGCACACAGAAATTCTGTTTTTGCGGGCAGTATCCTCCAGTGAATTATGGCATTCTAGTACTGACCTGGCTGTAAGTTTACAACTTTTCAAGGCCAGTAGTGCTTGTCTACTATCCGTGTAGATTTTAATAGTCTTGTTCTCAGTATTCCTGCGAACAATCTCTTTTGCGGCTATGGATATTGCAGCAAGTTCAGACTGAACTATGCTTGCGTGTCCCTCCATAGGCCATTTAAGTTCAATTCGCAAGCTTCGGGAGTAAATTCCACAGCCTGCTCCTTCCTTGGTTTTTGAGCCATCCACGAAAATGTTAACCGCACCTTCGGTTATAGGCTCAAATGGTTTTATTTGTACATCATATAGTTTGTCGAAGACAAACTTGGGAGGTATGCTATCTGCACTTACCTGCAGTAGTGGCAGTCTTACGACTGCCCCTTCCCACAGGTGGCGTCTAGTCTCTCCACATTCTATGCTAGGTTGCACACCAACGACTTTGAGCCTTAGCAATGCAGTCAGAGCCACCTCCCTTAGATAAATATCTAGGGGAGGCAGGCACAACATTACTTCCATGGCTCTGGTTGGGGTTGTTCTCATAGCTCCCGTTACAGTTAGGCAGGCAGTTCTCTGTACCTGACTGAGCTTAAGCATTGCCGTTTTTTGTTGACTCTTGGGCCACCAAACTACGGCTCCATAGGCAATCATAGGTCTTATGATGGCAGTATAGATCCACATTACGACCCTGGGTTTCATCCCCCAGGTTTTACCCACGGTCCTGCGGCACTGTTCATAAGAGATGTATGCCTTCTTTAGTCTTCGTTCTAAGTGAAGATTCCAGGTTAATTTAGCATCGAAGGTGACCCCAAGGTATTTTACCTCAGATGCAAAATTTAGTTGTGTGTTTAGGAGGGTCGGAGGTCGCAGTGGCTCCATCCTCCTTTTTCTGGTGAAGAGCACCATCTCCGTCTTCCTGGGGTTTACAGACAGGGAGTGCTCCCTGCACCACTTTTCGACTAAGCGAAGGGCACTCTGCATTCGATTGCACAGAACTCCTTCAAACTTTCCGTTGAGCAGTATCGTAAGATCGTCTGCATATGCATTGGTGTAGAATCCATCTGAGTTGAGGCGATGCAAGAGGCTGTCGAGAACAAGGTTCCATAGCAGTGGCGATAGAACGCCTCCCTGCGGGCAGCCTCTGGCAACGATGCCTCTCACTACAGTATCTTCCACCTTTATTTGCACGCGTCTCCTCGAGAGCATGTTGAAAATCCAGCCACTGGCAGCAGGAGGGACGCGCCTGTTTGTTAAGGCAGCATTGATTTTTCCAAAGGTGGTTTTATCAAACGCACCTTCAATATCAATAAATACACCTAAGGTGGACTCATTATTGTCCAGCGATCTCTCTATCCGGCTCACTGCTGAATGCAAGGCCGTGTCGGTCGATCTTCCCGTAGTGTACGCATGTTGGTTGGGATGCAGCGGTCGGTTGACCAGTACGCAGTCCCTCAAATATCGCTCACACAGCCTCTCCAGAGTTTTTAGCACAAAGGATGTTAGGCTGATTGGTCGATAGGCTTTGGGGACAGTGTAATCCATCCTACCTGCTTTTGGTATGAACACCACTCTTACTTCTCTCCATGCCTTCGGGATGTAGCGCAGCGCTAGGCATGCCCAGAATACCTTTACCAAGTGCGGCAGTAACTCGTCCAAGCCCCACTGTATTAGTGCTGGACGGATGCCGTCAGTACCTGGCGATTTGAAGGGTGAGAAGCTTAGTACTGCCCATCGTATTTTGTCTTCACTAACTATTTGGTTGGCACTTTGCCAGTCCAGATCAGTAGGTTGAAGGTTTGTCTCGTCTGGCCAGTTCCTGTCGTCTGTTACCGACGAACCAGGGAAATGGGTCTGCATAAGCAGTTCAAGACTCTCTTGTAGGTTAGCGGTCTTAGTGCCGTCCTCCCTTGTTAGTAGACACCCTAGGTCGCGATCTTTGTCTTTTGCGAGGACCTTGTAGAGCCGTGCAGTCTGCGAGTGATCTTCGATCTCCTCACAGTAGACCCTCCAGGCCTCCCTCTGTTTTTTCCTTACTAGTTTTTTAAACTCCCGCAGATTGGTGCTGTATTGCTCCCAGTCGGCTTGAGTTCTAGTTTTTTTTTGCTCTGTTGAAAGATTTTCTCGCTGTCCTCTTGAGTTCTCCCAGCTCTTTGTTCCACCATTTTGTGGCTTCCCCTGGCTGTTGTTGTGATGCCTCAAGAGGGCAAGATTTTTCAAAGGTTTTAGTTATGGCGGTCTGTAGGCCTAGCATGCGACTCTCCAGGCCGTCATTGTCTTTAGGCGTATTCCCCTCCACTTCCCGTAGGTTCTCCCGAAGCCGGACGAGGAATTGAGCTCGATCCGTCCTTCGGGGATCCCTAAAAAGCTTCCTGGGCGCCTTTATTGAGCTAAGCTCAAATGTTAACCAGCGATGATCTGACATGGTGACCTTGTCAGAGACATGCCAGTTTATGACTAATTGAGATATGCCCGCCGAGGCAAGTGTTATATCAATTATGGTTTGACTCCTGGAGTTAATAAAGGTTGGTGCAGTACCTCTATTGAGAATGTTGAGGTTGCTACCTGTAATGTAATCATAAAGTGATTTACCTCTAGCATTGTTGTCTTCGTTGCCTCAGGTCACATGGTGTGCGTTAGCGTCACAGCCCAAAATGACCACCCATTTCTGGTTCTGGCAGTGTGCTATCAGGTCCTCCATTTCCCTCGTGGGAGGCAGTGTAGCCGAGTCCTGGGGGAGCTACACTGCAGCTAAGACTACAAAGTTAGTTTTGCCGGCCAATACATATTCCATCTTCACGGCCGTTAGGTCAGAATTGGACAAGTGATATAAAGGCTGGGCTTTAATGTTCTGAGGTACATATATTGCAGTCCTCGGTCATTCTGTTGTGGGTAGGCTAAAGATGCGCCCACTTAGTCTGGTTAGTCCAGTTACCTTGGATTTCACTACCCAGGGTTCCTGGATCAAGGCCAGTGCACTCTGCGTTTCGTCCAGGTGGCGACAGAGAACTGCCGTCGCAGCCCGGCTATGATGCAGATTGCACTGGACTATTCTAACTGAACCCGCCATTGGGTTATTTTTAGGGTTGGTTCGGCTGATGAACCCTTCCTTTTGCCAGCTCAGGGCTATCCGCTTCGATTTCCTCCTCCAGGAGGGCATCCTCGTCCACTGGGGCGGCGGCATCAGTCGTTCCCGACGGCTCAGCCCCCCAGCTTCAGTCTCCATAGGCTCCTGAGCTGGTTTACTAATTTCGGGGTCCTCAACAGAGGGTGCCCCGTCTTCTGGTTTGTCTGGCCGTACTCTAAGTACGAGGGAGGTGAAGATGTAGTTCAACCTCATCGATCTCGACCTTAGAGTGGCCATGTCCTCGTCTCCGACACCGAAGACGAGGAGGTGGCCTTTCGGCTCATTTTTGGCCTCATGGTGGAAGAGGCACCACTTGCCGACGTTTAGCGCCGGGTTCTGTCCTGCCAGGCGACGAAGGACAATCTCCTTCTCCCCGTGGGCAGCGTCTGCCTCTAGGGGGATCCAGAGAGAAGCCTTCGTCAGCCTTGGCAGTCGATCCACGCGAACGACGGCAAGGGTCGCGTTCTCCCAGGGCTTCAGTTTGCTGATGGCTTCCGTGAGCCATGCCAGCGTATCGTCGTCTTCGCAGACTACTCTGATGATTTCACCGGAGTGTATCCACGAGCGGAACGCTGGCGGCTTCGAAGTGCTAGCAGAGGGTGACAGTAAAATTTTGTCCAGCTCCTCGGTCATCAGGTTTTTAATTAGGGCCTCCCTCTCTGACGGAATTCTTCCGTAAGGGTTATCCTTGTCAATTATGGCAACCCTGAGGTGACTCACGGCTGCCTCTTTGTATCCTGTTGGGATCACTCCACCAGGTCCAGCGCCCTGTTTAACCCGTTTGAGGGGTTTAGGGGTGGATTCTGAGGAGGTTCCCGACCGGTTGCGTTTTTTGGAAGGTGGCACACCTTGCGGGTGCACATCCTTCCGTGGTAGTGGTTTGACCTTGTGGTGTCCAGCCTCCTTTAAGGGAGGCGGTCCCCTAGAAGGCTCAACATTTGGGGTTGGAAGACTTTTGGGGTTCTCAGCCTTCTTAGAGAGATTTTGGTCTCTTTTAGAAGGTGGCACACCCGCAGTCTTCGCAGCCTCCTCCTCACGTTGCCTCCGCCTTCTCTTGGCTTCGGCCCCGCATATTCGTTTCCCTCTACGGGATTTTGGTTTGACCCAGCCCTCGGATGAGGGTGGGTCTTGGGCCAGCGATTGCTGCCCTTGAGGTTGTGGCAAGCGTTGCCGCTCTGCCACTGTTTCGGCTTTATCATTGTCCATAAGGGATATTAAAAATTTCGTCCTCCTGACTCCCCACCCACCACGGAGTCCCAGTCGGGGGAGCTGCATGGCAATATCCCATGCAGACACCAGGGTTGTCAGGAGGATATAGTCTCCAAGGCGAGGCAACGCAGTGAGAGGGTTGTGCAGCACCGGGACGGCGGCGCCAGACCAAAACCGCCACGGGTCCGCAGCCCCCTACGCGCCCCCTCTGCCTCTAAAGACTCACCCTGTCGGCCCTCTGACGGGACGACACAGCCGATTGATCGGGAGTGGGTTAGTTCCCGACCGCCCATCTAGCCGAACTCCGGACCGAAGAGGTGTGTTGCGGCCTGCTCAACCTCAAGGATTCCTTCATCCGACGACACGGGTCGCCACGCACGGCACAAACACGTGGGAGCCTGTCCGCGGGAGTGCTTTCGCCATAGCCCAAGCCAGGGTTTTATTCCCGGTGGGCCAGCTTATGACACTCCAGGCCATAGCACCGAAGCACTATGGCCCTCCCCTATCCGCCACCTGGGGACGCGCCGGGTAGGATTCTCAACCCCCAGGAAATCATCAAGTAATATATCATTATATCATTAGCCCAGGTCATTTTGGCTAGCTATTAGACATTAGTATGATAAATCATCAAGTAATATATCATACTAATGTCTAAGAGCTAGCCAAAATGACCTGGGCTAATGCAGCCTTACCTAACAGTCAGAAAGCGGTTGACTTGTATTTATTTTGTACAAAATATTATAATCAAAATAAGTGCAAAGAGCAAGAATTAATTGAAAGGTTTTTAAAGTCAATTAATAAAAGGGTAGCGATCTCATTATAAGTTTTCGCGTGCCCAGAGTTTCAACACGACTACTATAAATTATAGATAGATATTATTATAATGGTCAACCAATTATATAAGAGCGGATTAATCATCGAGATTATCTTGGACTTATACATGGCGGCGTCGCGCCGAGTTGAATACAATACCAAAATGACCATACAGACCTATTATATTTTTGAGCGATGGTGAGCCTGGCGGCGGATTTATAACGGTAAACAACAAACAAATAGTTCTATTATCCATTGTTCAAATAACTCAGATTTTATCTGAATGTATGCCGATATCGAATATTAGACGCTTCGAAATCTTATGTTAAAATATGATGTTGTCGTGTATAGGGTGGCTT
>MU189872.1:36424-47996 GCA_016904865.1 Pissodes strobi | reverse complement strand
AACTGAATTTCAGATTAAAGTTTTGCCCTGTCTCAAGCATTTTAAAATTTTTTAATAATCTAAAACAGATCACTGTACAAATTAATAGTGTATTATGATATAAGTGTATAAGAGGGCCTTTAAAGTACGCGCGACATATTTCAAAACACTACGCGCAGGGGAGTGTTTTTGTAAGTCGCAAGGGCTTTAAAGGCCTCTTATACACGAATATCATACGCTATTTTTATTAGGAATTCATCATAATCTCAAAAATGTTTTAAATATTAAACTTAAGGGATATATTGACGAATATATTAATCTGTCACATTTGACATGATCAAATGTTTCTATAGCAACCTTTAAAAAAGTAGGTGCATCATAAACAACATCTTAAGCACGCTGCAGCGTGTGATAATCTTGATTATGATGCATGCGTAATAAAAAGTTAATTAGAATTACGCTCATTAGACGAATTAAAACGAGTATGGTTATAAGTCAAAATATGTGGGAGTACAAACAAACATTTTTAGTCCAAAACGGCTCAAAAATTTCTTCAAAAAAGATACCTTGAAAATAAAACAACTGCATTTTACAGTAGTAGACCACACAATGTATGCGGAATGTTTGTTAGCATTTTAATTCTTAAACGGTCAAAACATATAATATTTTTTTTATAAGTAGAATGTTTTTTTTTACCTAATAACTAATAAAAAGTATGATAGTATATTAAGATTCTAGTTTTAAAAGACCATTATTCTTCGCACGAGCGCGAAATTAGGAAATGCCCCGCTTCTTCTTTTCGACACGCATTTGCGTATCGAAATGGAATAAGTTTGAACGCAAAAGAGAAAAAGTATTTCAGATGCCTGTAAATCACACCACTGTGCCGTTACCACAGTGATTAACGTTTCCTACATGCATCCAGCAAGCCACGATACGTGGAACCGTTGCCCGCCGCGCCGCGCCGTCCGGTGTCCCAAAAGGGTTAAGATTAATCAGAATTTGGTCTGGGGAATTTATAGTGCTATTCTATATAGCATAACATATCCAAATGTAGTTATAACCTCAAGCGGATGTGAGTAAAACTGTGGCGCGGGAAACGGTGCTTAAAATAATTATAAAATTGCTTAGTGAACTAATAATTTTATATCTATTATAGCAGGATAGAATATATCATCAATGACAAAATAGAGATAAGACCATCAAATCTTTGCGATCAGCAAAATGTTTTGGGGTTAATGAAGATCAATTAACGCAAGAATAAACAAAATACCAAAAACTCTTATTAGAAAATTAGTAAATCTCTGCTGTTAAACTTCATTCCCCCGACGAACGAAGGAATTCAAGTGTATCTTTATTCATGAAGGTATGGCCAGAGTGCAAATAACATCAATAATATCGAGTAGACCCACTCAGCAAAATTTGTTTGATACTGTTGCATCAAAAGCAAAAGCATGGTAAAAAAATACTCAGCGAACAGTGGGGAGAGATTCAAAAAGTATTGGCTGATGCGGTTTCCTCGGCTATTATAAGACGACGCCGACGCGACGCGAAAGTACACAATCTCAGGGCGTTTGCACACTCTGTCCCTCATAGCGGGGTCTCGGTGGCCACCAGTGGCCACGAACCAGATTGATCCGGATTCGCCTCGTCGCCGTATGCAAAATTGGAAATTTGTCTCCAGTGAACCTACCGTATACTTATTTATACCGTGGTAAGGCGGCAATGGATTTTTTCACTACGGATTTTTTCAGCAAGCAGCAAATTAATCTAGCTAAGCTTGGACGATTCAGCATTTACTCAGATACACAATATTCTGAAGTATCTAGAAGAGATAATGTTATGTAATACATGTTATAAAATCAGATTCTCTTAAAATTGACATCAGTTACCCTCCATTTGTCTCTAATTACAAATATTTTACAACAATGTTACGCCGATTTCGAATGTTAATTCGTTACAAATATATTAGCTGTAGATGCTAGATAACCACGGTTCATGATGCTGTGGGTTGAGAATGTTACATTCAAAATCATCTCAGATGTAAATATAATGAAAGTTGTATGGGAGTCTATTCTATTGGATAGAGGCTAGGAAGTAAGCCTTAGCTCGCTTGATTCTTATTGATTTGGATACTCCCAAAAAAAATATAACACGATGTTAAACATTGCCGGAAATATTATTGACCACTGAAATGGAATATGAAAGAGATGGTTTTGTTGTTTTTGAAGCCATATCGTTGTTATGTATACAAGTAAGGAATTATTTATTTTATATACTTGTGTCATTACAAGAAAGTTTTAATTTTATAACGAAAATATTAAGTAGAATATTTAACACATTTTTAAATGGTTCTATTTACCTTGGCCTGTTTTTATCATTTATTTCTTTGGGTCAAATTTTGTAGTTCAAATTTTACCCCCTTCCTGTTGACAGATTGATCTGATATTTGGTACACACCTTTAGTTCTGATGGCAATGCAATTTAATACATTCTGTGTTATTGTAAATCCAAGATGGCGCCGCTACAAAATGTCAGATTACATATTTTTTCACAACCTCCTCAATATGGATATCAAATGAAAGGGCATGACTAGAAGTAGAATACTACTACTACTACTACTACTACCGGCAGAAAATGCAAAATTTCATATTTGCTTCAATATTTCTAATGTAGTTGAAATTGTACCACCTTGCTGTTGACAGATTGATCTGATATTTGGTACACACCTTTAGTTCTGATGACAATGCAATGTAATACATTCTGTGTTATTGTAAATCCAAGATGGCGTTGCTAGAAAATGGCAGATTACATATTTTTTCACAACCTCCTCAATATGCGTATCAAATGAAAGGGCATGACTAGTAGAATACTACTACTACCGGCACAAAATGCCAGATTTCATAATTGCTTTAATATTAATTTCTAATTCCATATTTGTTTCAATATTGGCTTTATAAGTAGAACATACACGAGTAGTTTTTGGAAGAATTATGTATTGAGGAGTTAGATTGTAACAAATTGTCAGGAAAGAAATCTTGTAAGGATGAGGCAAGGAATGAACTAAATAGAATGAAAAATATTAAGTAACGAAATAAAAACTAAAAACCTGAAAATAAAATAAGTAAAAAAAAAATTCTAAGTTAAACAGTTTTATTGAAAATAATACTAATAATAAACAATAATAATACTAAAAGCTAAAAAGTAATTCGTTAGGTCCTAGGTACTACATCACACCACTCTCCTCATCAATCTAGGGCATTGATCAGACAAAAAATAAAATCGTGGGGCACGTGAAATTTCTATCAATAGTCAACCGCTCATATCGTTATAAATGATATTCACATATTTACTCAGGTTACGCCACGCTTCACGATTTTATGACAGTCGCGCCGAGCGGGTATAACAGCGACGCATTGGCAAAACAATCACAATTCCGGTATTTTTAATCGCATTGATTCGATTTTTTGATATGTTACACTTGTAACCCTTCTCTTTAATGTACGTAGCGAAGAGTAAACCGCGAGGCCAATGTGATGTACAACCCTGGACCAATAGAGGTCAATACCTGTGGAACCAATGGAACCAATAGAGAGACACCAAACAACAACTAGATGCATGACATATAGATCTAAATATCGAAATGCTACGATGCACCCAGCGAATGAATGCAACCATGAAACCTGGCGAATCCACTCGACGATGGCATGCATGTTAATCTCGGCTTAGAGTACCTCAGTCCTTAACATCAACCAATTCTTCCATGATCAATTTTAGTACAAATAACCTTCTTCACAGAACTTGTAGAATAATAGCTCTCACAGAAAAAGAGGTACATGATTTGCACAAACAAAAAGGACCGAACGAGCTAAAGAAGACGTTTGTGTTAATTTGAAAATCCTGGAATTTTTGGGAAAAAAAACGACCACAACTTTGAAGATATTCCTCTTAAATTAACCACATATAGTGGTGAAAATAAAAATGAATTAAAAGAAAACATGAACAGCACAAATGGCGTAGACAATATTTCAGCGCTAGTTTTCGATTCTGCTTGTGATTGTGATATCGGCATTACCAGGTCTCTTAGCATTTCTCAACCTGAATCCGCCAGAGAACACAAGTTATCTGAAAAATCTTCTTGTGTTAAAATTGCGCTTAAAAAAAACACAGTCCTTTGCAAAGATGCAACTGGGGGAACATTGAAAGTGATGAATAAAAACGCAAAAATGTGATTTGTATTGTAATTCAAATAGTTTTTAAAAGCAGAGTTTAAAAAAGTAAAAATACAAACGCGTGTGTTTAAAATATATTTAATTAAACAAATGCATTTTTAACATTAATATTAAACTATCATTAAAAAAATAAAAAGAGTGCGGATATGAAGACCTAGAAAGTTACCCTCTATTTGTAGATACGAAAATCTGTTAATATATAATTAGCCATGATGTTGCTGTAATATTTGTAACCTACTCCGAATTGTTTTAGCCCGTTTTGGTTAGTCGTTCAATCAACTTTCGGTTAGTCATTTGAACCGACTCCGATACGTTATAATCAAATTTAATGTTTTTTGATACTTTTGGTTGGTCGCCAAAATTTGGCTCGTTTTGGTTAATTTTCACTTACTTTTACTTATGTCTGTACAATACAATACAATACAATCTTTATTTTTCCAACGATACAATATTTGAATATGGACATCGTCAATTTACAAAAAGCATACATTAAAAACAACAGCATAGGTATTACACTTATTTCTAATGCTAATTCTAAATTTAAGGATGTAAGAATGTGCTAATATTATAATAACATTTCTCAACTAAAAAATCTTACATATTTGGACCTATGTTAAGAACGAAATTTTTTGATCTGCTTAATCTATTCTTTGGTATTAAAAAGTTATCCTGGTAATGAGTATTATATGAATGATATTCATTATTTCTTAGGAATTTTTCCTTATTGTCAAACACAAAAAGACAAATTCGATATATTACAGCACACGGTACAGTTAAAATTTAAATTCCTTAAAGAAGGAAACACAAGAAGTTCGACTTGACACACCCGCCATACAGCGGACCACACGTTTCTGCGATTTAAAAACGGTATCTGTAAATGAAGAAGTGCCCCAGAATTGGATGCCGTACAAAATGCGCGAGTGTACCGTAGCATAGTAAACACTCAATAGCTAGTGTGGCTGAACAAACTACCTTCGAAATCTTAAAAATTAAGAATACCAGTTCAAAACACTCCCAGCAATACCATACTGCTCCAATCTATCAAGAATCATGTCATGATCAACAAAGTCAAACGCCCCGCTGAGATCACAGAATATCCCAACAGGGCGCTCGCCCGCTTCAAGACCCTCCACTATCCCATCCAGGAAAGGCAAAATTGCTGTTGAAGTAGATTTTCCAGCTCTAAAACCATGCTGACATGAAGATAATATATCATTGTCATTTAAGTGTTGTATAAGTCTCTCAAGCATAGCATATTGAAATATTTTCGAAAAACAAGAGGTTAAAGCAATAGGGCGGTAATTTTTGGTCACTGCTGTATCTCCCCTCTTAAAGATTGGTATGATTTTTGAGCACTTTAGAATATCTGGAAAGATTCCAGTCTCAAAAGAAGTGTTTACCAGATGCGTTATTGGCTCTAGACATGCTTCCAACATGGCTCTTTTAAATATATTTGTTGGGATATCATCAGGACCCGCAGATTTTTTATTTTTTATTTTTTTCGAAATTAGTGCATACATTTCATTTTCAGAGAATGGAATTAATGTCATGGTGGGAAACGTGGTCCTGTTATTGGCAGTATTCTTGAAAATTAAATTTTTGTCATGGTTTAGTTTCTCTAGGATGCGTTTCTCTATTCCGATACGTTTTAGTGCGTTTTGGTTTTGGTTACTTTTCATTAGTTTTGGTTAGTCATTTAATCAGCTTTCGGTTAGTTTAAGTTAGTTTTAATTGATTTTAGTCATTTGAACTGGTTCCGATACGTTATAACAAATTTTAATGTTTTGGTTAGTCGCCAAAATTCGGTTAACTTGGGCTGGTTTTAACTTACTTTAATATTTTTAATTTTTTACGATACGTCCCTTTTGGTTAGTTTTGGTTAGTTAGTCAATCAACTTTTAGTTACTTTCAGTTAGTTCCAATTTTTTTTAGTCATTTGAATCGGTTCCGATAAGTTATAATCAAATTTAATGTTTTTGGTTGGTTTTGGTTAGTCGTTAAAATTCGGTTCGTTTTGATTAGTTTTAATTTCCTTTATTCTTCCAGTTTCGATGCATTTTAGCCCGTTTTGGTGCTTTTGGTTACTTTTGGCTAGTTTTGGTTAGTCGTTCAATCAACTTTCGGTTAGTTTCAACTTATTTTAGTCATTTGAACCGATTCCGATACCTTATGATGAAATTTAAGTTTAAATAAACAAACTAACACGATCTCTCACGCGTATGGAGCTATGTGGCAAATGTAGCATGCACTTTTTCACGATTTGAGACCCTATACTAGGATAACCAACGACATTTATTATTAAACGTCTTTTAGGAAAACAGAAACATTTTCAATGTTAAAAATTATTCATAAAAGGAGTGCAGAAAAGAAAATAAAATGTTTCATTATATTTAAATTTTAAATCCTCAGTTTCACTTGATGATATGCTCGATAATACGAGACCTCGACCCCTTTACATAGCGTAACATTTGATGCTAAATGGATAAGGGTAAGAAAATGAAAAAGTGATAAGCTAGCATTAATTTGCACATTTGCTTGTTTAGTGGATAAGTGTTACCAACTTTTCACTCCACGTGAACACTTTACCGATTTACCATAATAATTGATGAAGAGTTTAGTGCTATGAACACTGCAATATTCCTTCGATATATTCCTTCAAAATCTAATAAGTAGAGAATATTTTGTTTGCGATGGTAGATGCTCGAAATTTTTACCATCTGAAGATGGAAATGCAGCTGGAAAGCGACCAGAAAACCGAGATTAAACTATTTTACAATAATGTTTAATTTCGTCTATTTCGTAAAAAAAAATATTTTTTCTTCACACGTCAGCAAATCCGTCATTACTCGACTGTGTAGGCGGCCGTGAAGTTTCGTTTTTGCTCCGCCGGAGCTTTACTTTTCACTTTTCCGCCGGCGGAGGTAAAAGTGTTGTCATAGCAACATAGATACTTATTAAACTAAAATTTTTATTTATCACTCAATTTGTCTGCATTTCTAAAAATCACTAATTTAGGAACAAATTGGTTATTATTTAACCGAACTTACCCAATAACTGCTTATCAATACGAAATTAAAACGCAATCGGAGACGCAATTTTAAAAAAATAATTATTGTTGACAGTGTCCACTGACAGCTTTATGTTACATTACTATAGCAACAATCTGTGCCTATTCACCGACACCAGTCTAAGCCGCCTTGCGAACCCACATCTTTAATAATAAGTATTATTACTATTAAAAAGAGATGTTTTTGCATTAATTTGTCGACATTTGAAGAAAAAACAGCATATTTTATTTGGAGGAAAAGTTACTTTTCATGGCTTGCTCTCTATTACCAGCCTCACTCCGTTCGGCTGTTAAACACGAGCGCGCCATGAAAAGTATCACTTTTCCTCCATATAAAATAATATACTATTATTTTATAACAAAGCTGATACCACACTACTTACATGTGGCACCATATGGCGCCACGCGAACGAGGTAAAGTATACTGGTACTTATGTAAGGTTTTAAAATTGCCAATTTTAATATACACCTAATAATTTAAATATATGACGTAATCTGTATTAGGTAGAATATAGAACTATTATGTTGAATATTTATATATCAGCCAATCCTAATAAAACACATGCATGATGGCAGTAAATCACTATGCGTCAGCAAATATTGATTTACCGTCAGAATGTTTGAAAATGACACACTTTGGTATTTAAGATATTTATCATATAATCCATCGCTTCCCAACAATTATACATTGATCAATCATGCGCGTCATAATTATAGATTTACTTAATGACAATGCTGCAGATAATAACATAAAATAATAAAAGACTGGAGACAAATCACAAATCAGTCACTTCTCTAATTCGGGTCTTTATCACTCTATAAGTTTTAAATGGTTTGAACTTTATTCCATGAGCAGTTAAATTATTCCATGATAAAACCAAATCAACGAGCAGCAATTCGTGTTTTCTCATCTTATTGTCCATAAATAATGCTATTTCTCTCAGTAATTTCATACTTTGCCATCTCTAAGCTAATTTGAAAAATTTTCCTTCCTTTCCCAAATCACCTAGTTTTATTTTCCTAACAACAACAACAACAACATTTATTACTATAAACACTTACAATTTGGGTGGCCTGCTAAGGCTAATATCGTTGTTTGAGTAATTTATTCAAACAACGCTAATATAAACCGCCTTACACGCAGCTAGCGCCCGGCGCGGCGCCGCCTTTCACGTTTTTCCAGCGTGATTTGTAGGAGCGCATCGCTGTCACGCCTAGGGCTAACACTAACCTATCTATTTCCGAGAATAGTTTTTAAAATCATACACATTCCAAAGCTCTCATTTAAGTAATTCATTAATGTAAACAACGTGATGGTTAGCAGATTTAGTACATAAAGACAAACACGATATTTCGCGAAGTTTTTGGAATTGGGTTCTTTCGAATCCAGAATTCAGATCTTAATATGTCTGTCAATAATTCCCTCTCCGGTAAATATATACGTAAAAATATTGTTATCTTTCTTAGTATGCATTAATGCATCTCCTTACACATCAATTTGTTGCAGATGAATAAGAGTCCCCGTGATTTTAAACGTCTTCCTGTATATATAGGACCACAAATTAACTCAAAAGTTAAATTTAAATTAAAACAAAGCTTTCTCACTACTTATAGGAGGGCCGAGACGCTGTGAATCAAATGCTTTTAAGGGCAACGGTAGATAATAAGAAAGATCAACAACAAATAGGTAGGAGAATATTTACATAAATAAATACAATTTTATATTTTATTTATTTAAAAATGTGTAACTTTCTTTGACCATCCTGTATATAAAAAAGTGACGATTAAAAGTATAAAAAAAATAAAGATCATATTATTAGGAATAACTTTTGTATTTAAATTTTTTTTCAACCCCCGTAGTTTTCGAGATAAGGTATAGGCCCCCTTAAACGGGCCACCCTATACGTGCTAATTGAAAAAATGCAAATAATTTTTAAAGTTGTTTTTTCTTCATTCTGGGCATGCCTTGGGTTAGTTTTGCTTGATTGCGCTCCCGCAATGAGCGAAGGGCCATGCGTGGAGTGAAATATTAGAAAGGCTTAAAATACTTCTGACACTTCGGTCACGTGTGCGCAGGTCCGAAGCTCGAAACTTTGGTGTACGACAACATAATGACTTTTTGTACTACTCGCAATTAGATTTTGCAGAAATGCGCCAAAAAGCAATCCTAGCTTAAACTTCTTAAAATAATGATATTGAGCCAAATATGCGTTAGTAAAATGTTGCTCATTAATGAGATACAGAGTGTTAAAATTTAATTCTGGAAATTGTCATTACTCTATTGCTCAAGCTGTTTTTGAGATAACGACATATGAAAACTGGGGTTTTCGGGGATGGGGAATACGATTATATTATGACTTTTCTCATAATATGTAGAGGGCGCTAGTTACACCCCATACTCTCGCTATTTCATGCCATAACTTTCTTGTTAGTACTGTTCCATTATTTTTTAATAAAAATTATGATAGAGTAATGATTTTTAAGAAAAATAGGTATCCTACATTTATTTCGATTAAAAAAAACCGTTTTCGAAATATTTGCATTTAAACACTTTATTGCACAGTCAAAAAATAGTTAAACACTAAACCTGATATATCATACTTTCAAAGCGAATAATGTATTGATCAAGAACACAAGAACAAATACTGCAAAACGTCACTTCAGCAAATGTGCAAAATGTCCACCATTCACTTCGATACATTTTCTTACTCCCTTTACCAAATAGCGCCTTAATTTGAATAAAGTTCCTTGTTTATTCCTGATAAACATTGGCAGAATCATAAATTTTTTGCAATAGTTGCTCGCGTGTACGGATTTCTTCTGTATACACTAAAGATTTAATATAACCCCAAAAGAATAGATTCAAAGGATTAAGATCAGGGATACGCGGCGGCCATGGAACTTGACTGCCACGACCAAACCATCTGTTAGGTAACCAATCATCTAGAAAATTGCTAAATGCAACTGGATAATGTGGTGGAGCACCGTCGTGCATATACCACATGTTGTGTCGTAAACTTAAAGGAACATCATCAAGAAGATTCGGCAAATACTGATTACCATTAAGCCTTGCGGGCAGCTCAAAAGGTCCAATAATAAGATCACCAATTATGCCACACCAAATATTAACAGAAAATTCCTGCAGAAAATTCCGTTGTCTGGTTAAGTGTGGGTTTTCCAGTTCCCACATATGGTTGTTTCGCCAATTAAACACACCTCATCTGGTGAAGGTCGCCTCGTCCGTGAAAAGGATTTTATTGATAAACGTTGGATCGTGATTGCGATTATAGAGCAGAAATTGACAAAACTGAAGCCTAGCTGGTAAATCGGTTGGTAGTAAATGTTGACCGGGATTAAAATGATATGGGTGTAGTTTTTCACTGTGTAAAATTTCTAAAACTGATATTTTTTTCACATGAGTAGCATTTTATAAATATCTGGTACTTATACTTGGATTGTCACCCACTCGCACTAAAATATCTTCTTCTTGTTCTACAGATATTGCTTTAGGACGCCCAATATGACTCTGAGGACGAAAAGAACCAGCTTCGCCTAGTCGGCGTATAATCTTTGAAAAATGCTTCGATCCGGCTGCCTTCTATTTTGATATTTTTGCAGGTAGCGTCTTGCTGCCGCACGACTGTTAAAATTTAGTTGGGCATAAATGCAAATCATATCTCTCATTTCGCTATTGGTATATTCATTATCTCTAGGCATATTAATTACTTGAAGTTCATTTTTATTCCGATTTAAATTTACGTTAAAATACCTTTCATTCAAATTAATGAATGTCAGCACTGCCTGACGTATTGTCAAATACCCATGACTAAGTTAATTTCTTATCCATAGCCTACTCCATTCTTAACGAATTACTTTTGAGACCGCGATTTGACTCTGCAATAAAATGTTTAAATGCAAATATATCGAAAACGGTTTGTTTAATCGAAATAAAAGTAGTATATCTATTTTGCTTAAAAAAACATTATTCTATCATAATTTTTATTAAAAAATAATGGAACGTATGGCATGAAAAAGCGAGGGTATGGGGCGTAACTAGCGCCCTCTACATATTATGAGAAAAACTATAATATAATCGTATTCCCCATCTCCGCAAACCCCCGATTCTCAGTTTTTATGTCGTTATCTCAAAAACAGCTTGTCAATTTCGAGAATTAAACTTTAACACCCTGTATCTCATTAATGAGCAACATTTTACTAAGACATATTTGGCTCAGTACCATTATTTTAAGAAGTTTAAGCTAGGATTGCTTTTTGGCGCATTCATTACCGACCA